>CM046332.1:893329-1154009 GCA_025403435.1 Artocarpus heterophyllus
CCTCCCATGTTGATCTAGACTCCAATTAGAATCACTCTTGGTTGTACACCCTTAAACCACTTCAACTGTACAATCAACATTTACCCTTCTCTTCAAACCATCCAACTTCTGACCAATTTAGACCCTATCCCCAAGCTCACTCCATCGCCCTCAACTGCACTCAATTATGCACTTTCGTTTTCTTAGTCACTCACTGTTGTTGTGTAATTCAGTTGTGCTCCCGACAAGGTTCGACTAGCGTAATATATAGTTTGAAAAATTTTATTCTTTCGTTGGCCTAGCACTGCTCCAACTGCTGAATCACTTGCATCACACATGAGCTCAAAAGGTAAATCCCAATCAGGTGTTCCCATGATAGGTGCCGACACAAGCTTTTCTTTCAAAGTGTTAAAGGCCTGCAAGCATTCATCAGAAAACACAAACGGGGCATCTTTAACCAACAAGTTAGACAAAGGTCTAGCAATTTTAGAAAAATCTCTTATAAATCGCCTATAAAACCCAGCATGCCCCAAGAATCCGCGAACAAGTTTGACAGATGTGGGTGGAGGCAATTTTACAATAACCTCCACTTTGGCTCTATCAACTTCTATACCGTCTTTCGAGATTTTGTGTCCAAGCACAATCCCTTCCTGCACCATAAAATGGCACTTTTCCCAATTCAAAACAAGGTTAGTTTCCTTACATCTTTGTAACACCAATGCCAAATTATGTAAGCATAAATTGAATGATGTGCCAAAAACAGAAAAGTCATCCATGAAAATTTCAATAAATTTCTCAACCATATCAGAAAAAATGGCCATCATACAACGCTGAAAAGTTGCCGGTGCATTACAAAGACCAAAGGGCATCCTTCTATATGCAAAAGTGCCATAAGGACAAGTGAACGTGGTCTTTTCTTGATCCTCGGGTGCAATAGGGATTTGATTATACCCTGAATATCCATCTAGAAAATAATAAAATTCATATCCTGCAAGTCTTTCCAACATTTGGTCAATAAATGGTAAAGGAAAATGATCTTTTCTAGTGGCATCATTTAATTTCCTATAGTCCATACAAACACGCCACCCAATAATTGTTCTAGTTGGAATTAACTCATTATTATCATTCTTTTGAACAGTCATACCTCCTTTTTGGCATAACTTGCACAGGACTTACCATGAACTATCAGATATGGATAATGATCCCAGCATCCAATAGTTTGATAACCTCAGCTTTCACCACTTCTTGCATTTTTGGATTCAGACGCCTTTGGGGTTGAATGGTAGGCTTGTATTTCTCCTCCATAAGAATTTTGTGCATGCAAATGGAGGGGCTTATTCCCTTGATGTCTACAATCTTCCATCCAATTGCGCCTTTGTGCTCTCTTAACACCCTAAGTAGTTTTTCCTCCATAAGATCTGTCAAAGAAGAAGAAATAATTACAGGTAGTGAGGATTGCCATCTAAATATGCGTATTTTAAATGAGAAGGTAAGGGTTTAAGTTCAAGAATGGGAGGCTCTTAATTGACGGCTTAGGCCTTGTGATGGACTGTCCCACTTCTCAAGTTGCAATGCCTTATGCCTCGGAATTGGTGGATTTGCCTCCATGAAGTCTACATATTCCCTTATTTCCTCATTCTCAACATCCGCACCAGTAGATTGGGTTAGACAAGCTTCAAGCGGATCCTTGAAAACATCTTCCTGAAAAATCTTAGATACCAGTTTATCAATAGTGTCAATTCTAAAGCAAGAATCATCAGTTGAGGGATATTTCATTGCTTCAAACACATTAAAGTGACATGATCATCTTGAACCCTGAGAATTAATTTTCCTTGTTGCACATCTATCAAGGTTCTTCCAGTCGCTAGAAAAGGACGGCCTAAAATGAGCGAACCTTATGACTTCCTCCATTTCTAGAACAATGAAATCTGCAGGAAAAATAAACTTGTCAACCTTTACTAGTACATCTTCCACAATACCTCGTGGGTGCTTATTGTTCGGTCTGCAAGTTGAAGTGACACTGTGGTTGCTTTAACCTTCCCAAACCTAATTTCTTAAAGACAGAAAAAGACATTAAATTGATACTAGCACCTAAATCACATAATGCTTTTTCAAAATAAGAGTCACCAATAGTACAAGAAATGATAAAACTCCCTGGATCTTTTAGTTTAGATGGCAACTTATTTGCAGAATGGCTGAACATTCCTCATTCAATTTATTGTTTCATAATCTTCCAGCTTCCTTTTGTTGGCCAAAATCTCCTTCAAGAATTTTGCATAGCTAGGCATCTGGGCTAAGGCATCTGCAAAAGGAATGTTAATATGCAATTTTTTAAACACCTCAAGAAATTTAGAAAATTGCGTATCTAATTTGTGCTGCTGGTGTCTTTGAGGGAATGGAATGGGAGGCACATAGGGCTTGGGTCATCTGGAAAAAGCTTGCTCTTGTGTGTCTCTTTGGATTGCTCCTTACTCTCTTCTTCTTATTCAATATTGACCTCCTGTTTAGCTTTTCTTGTCCCAATTGTTTGCCACTTCTCAAAGTAATTGCCTTTATGTTCTCAATAGGATTCTTTTCTGTGTTGCTTGGCAAAGAACCCTGTGGTCTACCTGAGATCATCTTAGCCATCTGTCCTATTTGCATTTCCAAATTTCTGATAGATGACTCTTGATTCTGGATCTTGCATCTGTACTCTTCATGAAATCTTGAGTGGAGGTCGCCGGCTTAGCAACAATATCGGCTTTTTCTCCTCCTGTTGCTTGAATCTTGGTGGTGGTCTCATCGCCATTTTGATTTCCCCATGAAAAAATTAGGATGATTCCGCCACCCTGGGTTGTAAGTGTTGGAATAAGGATTATTTTGTGACCTGTTAAAATTTCCAACAAAATTAGCATTTTCAGAAGGTTGAGCAAAATTGTTACCTACCTGGCATTCATGCTGGCATGTCCTCCACCACAAAATTCACATACGGCATTCTGAATTTTCATAGCTGAAGCACTCATATGATCTATCTTTCTATAAGCGCTTCAAACTGAGCTGTGAGTGTAGATAATGCATCCACTTCATGAACTCCTATAGTTCTCCTAGTTTGTAGCCTTTCAGTAGGCCATTGATAGTTGTTTGATGCCATCTCTTTTATTAGATCAAAAGCCTCCTCAGGTATTTTATTATTTAATGTCCCACCTGCAGCTGCATCAATTAGTAGCCCGGATACTTGCACTAGACCCATTGTACAACGTTTTGTACCTGCATCCAGACTGGTAATCCATGATGTGGCACCTCCTTAGCAGCTCCTTGAATCTTTCCCATGCCTCGTATAGCGACTCATTGTCCATCTGCAAGAAATTAGTGATATCTTTACGCATTTTTGTAGATTTTGCTGGAGGGAAAAACTTACCAAGGAATTTTTGGGGCCATAGTATCCCAAGTGGTGATTGATCCTGTAGGAAGAGATGTGAGCCAATTCTTGGCTTTATCCCTCAGCGAGAATGGGAACAATCTCAGTCTAACTGCATCATCTGACACTCCATTAAATTTAATATGGCCCCTCAGCGTTACGCATTTTTACAGATTTTGCTGGAGGGAAAAACTTACCAAGGAATTTTTGGGCCATAGTATCCCAAGTGGTGATTGATCCTGCAGGAAGAGATGTGAGCCAATTCTTGGCTTTATCCCTCAGCGAGAATGGGAACAATCTCAGTCTAACTGCATCATCTAACACTCCATTAAATTTAATAGTGTCATAGATTTCGAGAAATGCATCAATGTGGGAGTTTGGATCATCACAAGGTAGCCCACTAAATTGCACCGATTGTTGAATCATTTGGATGAGAGAATGGCTTGATCTCAAAGTGTTCGCTTGAATTGTCGGCCTCCTAATGCTTGAAGTGGCACCTTGAACAGTTGGTGCTGCATAATCTCTCAAAAGTCGGCGATGGTTTTGAGCTTCACCTGCATCTGTCATTTTCTTAGTGCGATTTCTCTGTTCTCTTAACAGTCTTTTGAAAGTACGCTCGATTTTTGAATCAACTTAACAAGTTCCCCTTGTTAGTTCTTCTCATACACCAACGCACTCCTAAAAATGAACAAAATAAAGAAATTAGATTAAATCAAGAGTTATCCGGTATTAATATTAATTAGTATTAAACAAGTAGTCCCCCGGCAACGGTGCCAAAATCTTGTTCGATAAAATTCACTACGCAAGTGCACATTATCGATCAAGTAATACAATAGTGAGTAAGAGTATCGTCTCACAGGGACTGTTGTATAATAATCTAACTAAGTACTAAAGTTGGATTGACTCTCAGGTTTATCTAGTTGATCATATGAAGTTGTGATTGAATAAACTACTGAATTAAAGTACTGAATTAAGAATAAAAATTGCAATTAATTTCAAGAGATACTTCAATAAGACAAGGCGTTAAGGCATTTGATTTCACCATAATCACTATATATGAATTTCATAAAATTATGCAACCCAATTAATAATACACATGTGATGACAGAAATTCTTAAATTATTTACTATCCTATCTCTAGGTATAGCAAACCTACTCAGTTTATTAACTCACTATATCTCTATGTGAATTTAAATAAATCAGAATGTATTAGGATTCATGAACTTTCCAAATAAGCCACACAAATAATATGGTATATCTCTATCCATATTTAATTCATGGTTATATGTTAGATGAAGCATTTGCATAATTCTCCCTTCTCAGTTTTGAACATGCACATCAGATCATTTAAATGGTAGCTAATCATTTAAAAGCATTAAACATAATAACAAATAACTCACATGAATAAAATCAATTATGGTGCATAAATATGAAATTCACATCGTCATGATTAGGCTACATCATAGCCCTAACTAAGAAAATTAGAACATAATTGAAAAAGAAATAAAAACTGAAAATTTAATTGAATCAAACATTAAGAGTTAAGAGAGCAAGAAATTCTGTCACCAATCTCTCACTTCTTACTCCGGGATGCTTGACGGCTCCTAAGACAAATAAACAGCGCTCTGAAGAAAAATAAAAACCTCGCTACTTGACTGTTACATCGTTCTCTATTTATACTACTCTTAATTAACAAAACCTTGTTTCACGTCCAAAAATCGTGGATCAGAATCCCCCTTGGCGCCGCGGCCCTTCTTTCCAAGCGTTGCGGCGCTTCTTTTCTGTTTTTTTTCTTCTTTTCCGCCATAGCGCCGCGGCGCTCCTTTCCCAGCGCCGCGGCGCTGAGTTCCTGCCAAACGCTTTGCTCATACTTTCCTTGGGCGCCGCAGCGCTGCTCTTTGGGCGCCGTGGCGCTTTAGCTTTGCCAACAAGGTCCCAGTCTCGTGCTTGATTTGCAATTTTTCTTCGATTTCTTGTGCTCGTGCTCCCTTTTGTTTTGTTTTCTTTCTTTCTTCAACCTACATCAATAAAAGCATACTTTCATGGAAAAGTTGGATGTTTCATGTAATTTTTCTTAAGAACATAGTAATATTCGCTAATTAAAAGTGGCCAAATAACTCTCTAAACTAGAGTTATCAAAGTTTTAAAGAGAACAAGTTATGATTTACAAATGTGTTTGCATATGATATGATAGCATTTGATACGCTCACTAAAGTTAAAAAGAAGATAAAATAAAGATAAAAAAGAAGTGTTGTACCAGCCTCCTTGTTATGAGGTAATGAAAATAAAGTTAAAGTTTGTGACCTCCTTGAAGTGAAGTACACAAGTAAAGTTAAAGTTATGACCTCGGTGTTTGATGGTCTCAAGTCTTCCACAAAGAAAGCATCATGTTTATGATCTCATGATTAATGATGCTGGTACGAACACTAAAGTGTACAAGATAAGGAAAGTTAAGGAACAAAGAGAAAAGTTAAAGTAAGAAATGAATGTTTATAGGATGCTTATAATTGAAAGTTCATAATTGAGCATAATTTGAATCATACATTTTGATTTTGCCCGTTTTCCTTGTTATGAAATGTTTATAAGTTATGAAAACATTTTGAGAAATGTTTACGTTAAATATTTATGAAAAACATTGTTTATGTTTACAAGAAAAGGTTTATGAATGACGTTTTAAGGAAAAACGTTTAAGAAATGTTTTACGAAAAACGTTTATGAATAATATTTAAGAGAAAGGTTTATATGAGAAAGACTTATAAAGTGTGTTTTAATGATTTGTGAGATTATGTTTAAACCTGCTAAGCGAAAGCTCATTAAAAGTTCTTACATACTAGAGGTAGTCCTATAGGTGATTAGTAAAACCTGTATGAAAAGCTCAGTACTGCGGGGGACAGATGCGAAGATTTACATATGGATGTCGTTACATATGTTTCTGCTGTTCAAAGAAAATATTTTCCATTATTTAATATAGTGTTTTTAAAGTTTTAAGAAAATCAAAGTTTTAAGAAATGTTTTCAAGTTTTATGATATATTTTACGAAACATTTTATATAATTATAAAGATAAGTTTAAGTTATGATTCAGTAAATGTTTCTTATTAAGTTTTAAGAAACAATTTGAAATGATTTTAAAGTCAAGTGTTGAATAATGTCTCAACTTAAACTGCGACAAAAGTCATAATAGCTTTTAAGTATGTTATAAGGAAAAAAAATATTTTAGTATTTTTCTTACTAAGTAAGTAAGATTAATGTTTAAGAAATGATGTTAAAGAATGTTAAGTAACGACCTAAAAAGGCGGGTTATCACAGTCCCCTACCTTTGTTTTATTTAATTGGGTCTAACCGATGAAAAAGGGTAGGATAAATAACCATTTGTTATTTAATCTCGCCAACTCTACAGTCACTAACCCCCCAAGAACGGTTGCCATCATTCGCTCTTCGAAGCCCCCAACTCTTTGCCCCTTCACTCGTCGTGAACCGCCGGCCGATTGAGGCCAAACATCCATGATGTTTCCCATCATCGCGTTCCCTCTCCGTTGTTCCGCCGCCATCATTGGGAGTACCATTCACCTTAAGAATCATCCGTCGACCAGACACGACATCCCTAACTAGATAATGACATCGGAATGCCCTCGCTCTTCGATGCCATCTCCTCCCATCTTTGTCATTTCGCCTCTACCCACTGCCAGAATCATTGTGAGATTGCAACATGAGGCTGGGACTGGCCATCGCGGGTGTAGGTGAGAGTGAGGGAAGGGGTTGCGTAGGCCGACGGTTACGCGAGATTGGAACGAGCCGTTGTTGGGTGAGGGTGAAGTGGGAAAGGAGTCATGTGGGGTGATGATGGCATGAGGCTGGGACTAGCTGTCGCAGGGTAAGGGTGAGATCAAGGAAAAGGATGTTGGGCAGGGGAAACGACCGTGCAATGTTGTGAGTGGTCACTGGGAAAGGGGTTCTTTGCTGTTTTTGAATTACAACAGAGATAGAAAGGATATAAGGCGAGAGAGTGATAGAAGAGAGATGGAGAGAGAAAAGAAAAATTAGGAAAAAAAATGAAATAAAATCTTTTTAATGTATTAATTATTTTGAAAGGTAGTTTGGTAATTTTGATTAGAAAATGAAGTCCAACAATTTTTTCAGTCCAAAATTAAACGATAAGAATTCAATTGTATCTTTTTTAACGGTTAGTTTCAATTAAATAAAAAAAGGTTAAGGACCAAATTATACTTTTATAAAAAGGTTGAGGAATAACTAAACTATTTACCCTTAAAAGAATTAGTATTATTATTTGAATATATGCTATTTTTGTGAGATTGGAAATATAATCTTCATCGTATAAATGTTGCTAAGTGACATTGCTTCCTTTCAGGTTCGTCAGTAGTTTCGTTCCTTTTTTTTTTAATCAATAGGAATTACATGCTAAATTTTTCATATGATATATTTGATGTTAAATTTGTTACCAAGTTTAATATATAGCAAATTTGACATCAAAGATAACATTGTATTAGAGAGTAGTTTTTACTTTTAGATGGCAAAATTTAATCAAAGCAAAAAAATAACAAATTTTATAGCTTGTTTGACGAAATTGATTCTAATCAACTTTTTAGTTAGAAATAATGTAAAGCTCTACATGCAACAGTAAAAAAAATTATTATGTGAAAAAAGCTCTCATATATTATAATATTTACAGTTATAATAAATAATATTTATAGTTGTAACAAATATGTTTAACCATCGTGTCAAATATCCTGTTAGTATTGACACGTCAATATAGTTTTGATAGTTTTGCGTGGGAGATGTTCAAATGTTCAAATGTTCAAATTGCTATGCAAGAGGAAGGACAAAAAATAGAAAACGACAGAACAATTGAAGAAATTCGGAAAAACTGCGAAAGGAACATGAAACGACAGGAAAGTGATATCTCCGCACATTCCATTTTGGACCACATGCCAAGGCCAGCCCTCTAAGTGACGCTATTCGGCTCAATTGCCACCCGAAACCCGACCCAAAATACAAGCATGGCGTGTGCAGTAGAATACAAAACCCTAGATTAGCGTCCCTATTTCCCCCCTCTTCTTCACTGCGGTTTCTCCTGTGCTCACTCAGCTCAAACTTCTTTACAGGTCTCTTTCTTTTCTCTTCAACCTTTCTACTTTCTTATTTTCCTCGCTAAGTTTCGCACTTTCTATGTATTAGAAGAAATCCTTTTGTTCCTTTTTTGGTTTGTTTTCTTAATTCGTGAAGTTTTTATCTTATGTGGTCAGATCTGAAATCAGAGCGAAACGTTTTTCCGTGAAGCCAATGGCTTTGGTGAGTTTTTTATTTTTAATTTGAATCTACGTGGATTTTTTGCCTCTATCGCCTTCCGATTGCAGTAATTTTTTTGTTATATTCTCTCTCTCTCTTTTAAATTGGATTTAAGGATTCATTTCTTTGCGTTCAAATAGTCTCATAATGTTGAGGATTGTTTCAATTTGTGTTCATGTTAAAATTATTCTTATGCTGCTGCTTAACATTGTTTATGCTAATTAAATTCGGTTTCATTGGTTAGTCGGTATTTTTTTTTTCTGAAAGGAAATTCGTTTCCTGTATTCTTTTAGTAATTATTAACGGGATTTCCTGTCAGGCCTTGATACAAATGTTTTCATTTTTTCCACGATTTGGTGATCTCCTACACTTTGGAATTCACATGCACAATCATCAGAATTAGCTCAGGCTTAATTATCCCTATTTGTTGTATTGGCAAAATTTTTTGGTTGGGGACACAGAAGAAAAATCTAGTATTATTACATACGGCACAGCTCTAGCCTTCAAATTTTTTTACCAATTTGTTAAAATTGCTTACTTTTTTTGTTCAGAGTCTTCAGACATGAGGTAGGGTAAGGAGAATTTTTTACCCTACCATAGATTTCTCCTTTGTCTTTACACTAATTTTTCATCAAAAAAGAGTTGGGGTCTTAATATTTTAGAGATAGAGGGCGATGGGAGTGGGGGAGGATAGAGAAAGAGGGGGAGGGGGGGGAGGGGGAGACCTGTTGTGAATACGTTTTGGGTTTCATCTATTCTCATCACATGCTTCTTTAGCGTCTATTTGGTTATTGTTCTATTTCAATTGAGTTGCTCGATCTACTTTTTCAGATATTGCATGCAGGGAAAACAAACAAGAATGCTGCCAAGACACTAATTGTTGCGGAGTACATCGGTGTGAAAGTTAACTTGATTGAGAATTTTTGAGATGGGTGTCACTAACAAAACTCCTGAATTTATCAAGATGAACCCTATTGGGAAGGTAGGCCTGACTCTGAAATCTTCTGTATCACAGACAAAGTTGTATTGTGTTTCAGTCAGCCTTCTAATGAAAGTTTATGCTATCCTTTTTAGGTTCCTGTGTTGGAAACCCCTGATGGGACCATCTTTGAGAGCAATGCCATCACACGTTATGGTAAGTTTAACGTGAATTCTTTGTTGTTCTATTATTATTGCTGATGATGGGTTAGGGATTTAATGGTTGCTTATTTGCTGTTGCAGTTGTCCGCTTGAAGGCTGATCACTCTCTTTATGGTTCTTCTTTGATTGACTATGTAAACCACCGTCTCCCTTTTGTTGCTTTTACTTTTGATTATGAATTGCAATTGTGGGGATAGATTGATATATGTCCCTGTCCTCCTGGTTCATACTTCAAATTTGTGAAAATAAAAAGCCTTCCATGCTTAATATTGTGTTTGTTTTAATCTACAGGGCCATGTGAGCAGTGGATGACTTTGCTACACTGGAAATTGATGCTAACCTTATGAGGTGGTTTTACCCAAGAATTGGACATACTCCATACCTTCCTCCAGTAAGTGGCAATTTCTGTTGTTATTTTTGCTATATAACCTTTATTTTCCATAACTAGTAACCATTTTAGATTACCACAGTATTGCAAAGATACCTACGGTTGATTTAATTTCTGTGTTTTCATGAAGGCTGAGGAAGCTGTGATCTCAGCTTTGAAGAGAGGGCTTGCTGCTTTGAACTCTTACCTTGCTTCCAACACATACTTGGTTGGGCATTCTGTTACACTGGCTGACATTGTCATGACATGCAATTTGTACTTTGGGTTCTCCCGGCTCATGACAAAGAGCTTCACTTCAGAGTTCCCTCATGTTGAAAGATACTTCTGGACCTTGGTTAATCAACCAAACTTCAAAAGGTATTGGGTGAGGTCAAGCAGACAGAATCTGTTCCACCTCCTGTACATTCTGGAAAGAAGCCTGCCCAGCCTAAAGAAACTTCCAAGCCCAACCCAAGGAAGAGCTAAAGAAAGAAGCCAAGAAAGAGCCAGTGAAGCCAACCAAAGCAGGAAGGCGAGGAAGAGGAAGAGGCGCCAAAGCCCGAAACCGAAGAATCCTCTTGATTTGCTGCCACCAAGCAAGATGATTTTGGACGAGTGGAAGAGGCTCTACTCGAACACGAAAACCAACTTCAGAGAGGTTGCAATCAAAGGTATTCTTTTCCTCGTGGCCGAAGAAAAATTAAAATGTGTCGTCGATGTGGTTTATGATGTTGTGTGTTAAATAATTTGGAATCTCTTCTTTTTTTAAAAAAAATAATAATTGGAATCCTGTTGCAGGATTTTGGGACATGTATGATCCGGAGGGATACTCTTTGTGGTTCTGTGACTACAAATACAATGAGGAGAATACCTGTTTCCTTTGTGACCATGAACAAGGTTGGTGGATTCCTTCAGCGAATGGATCTGGCTCGTAAATATGCATTTGGAAGATGCTAGTCATCGGCTCGGAGCCACCCTTTAAGGTGAAGGGGTTGTGGCTCTTCCGCGGGCAAGAAATTCCTCAATTTGTAATCGACGAGTGCTATGACATGGAGCTGTATGAATGGAAGAAGGTTGACATTTCAGATGAGGCCCAAAAGGAGCGTGTTAATCAGATGATAGAAGATGCTGAGCCTTTTGAGGGAGAGGCTCTTCTGGATGCCAAGTGCTTCAAGTGAAAAAACCAAAAGGGGGTGTGTTTTTGTCTCGGTCGTTTATTGGTTTTTTTTTTTTGGTAGAGTTTGTTTTGCTGAATCCTGTTTGAGACCAAGTCTTTTATCCTTGTATTTTTGAGTTACAAATACTAGTTATAATCCTTTGTTTTGGGCGGTTTATTGTGGAACATGATTTAAGACATTTAATGTGAAATGAAAAATTTCACTAGGACAAGTGCAGTTTTGGTGCCATCGAATTACAATTAGAGAATTTTGTTGCCTCTTATTTTTCTAAAATAAATCTTCAACAACGCATCGCAGTTGGAATATTAAGGAATTTTGAGTCATTGCGAGTTGCGCCTTCTTGTGCAGCGCCAGTTGTTTGATGTGCAAGGTTCTCAAAGCGAGGGTTCAAATTAGTGAATAACATCTTCGGACAAAAAAAAAAAAAAAAAGCGTAGCATAAACTAAGAAGCACCTTTATACAAAAGTCGAGGCGTTGCAGAGTAAACAAGTAGAGACCAATTGTTTGCAAGAAAAAACTTAATAAATAAATAAAGCAAATTACAAACATTGTGATTTGTGATTGCCATGGTCCATCAGTGGGATTTTTTTTAGAATTCATGTAAATGTCATTTTTTTCAATCAATTTTTATTTATGCCACAAAAAGTTTTTATGCTACAAATTTGATGCATTTTTCTCAAGGAGATTTTTCGGTGTCTCTTTCTCACTGTCTTTGCTGTTGCCCGGCGTTGACGACGTCCCCTGCGGTACGAAAAACAGAGAAAAAAGGAAAAAAAAAAATCATATATCATGATCACGACAATGCTTTACTCGTGGAGGGACACCGAAACTTAATAGTTTAATTAAGTTACTGATTTTTGCTTCAAACAGAGCATAATTTGTTTACAAAGGGGGGAAAACAAACAACAGAGGCCACCATCAATGGAAGCAGTGGATTGAGTAGAAAAAAATTTGTTGTCGTATGGAGAAAAAAAGGAAAGAAAGAAAACGAAAAGAAATAGCAAAAACATGACAAAAGAACAATCAAACCAGAACATGCTATTTCAAGAACAACCAGAACAATCAATTTAGAGCAATCTATTTCAAAGCAGAACAAGCATGGATTGATCGGTATTAATTCTACGCTTTTTCAGAGCAAATATATAAATATATATTCACTTAAAGAATAATATTATAAGAACAACAAAAGCCAAGCCGATGGTCGGATCTAAACTATTTTGGCAAGGAAGCAATGGCGAAGTTCTTGTCGCCATCACCGGATCTAGAAAAGATCTTGTCGGTGTTGTCACCAATCACGAACATGAAGTTGTCGTCCTTTGGTTGTTGTGCTTCCAGATCTACAACGGAGGAGGGAGGAGATGACTTCAATGGCGATGTGGAAGCTTCAAACGGCTAAAGTCTGCTCCATCGAAGCTCCAAAATCGTCATACTCCTCCACCTCTTTCTTCTTCCATCTTGATGGATCTTGGCCACCAACGATAAGGGAATTGACCGCAATGGTGAACAAAGATCGTCGGTGATCGACGTCGACGGTCCTGTTGCACTGGGGCGGCGGAGGAGAAGGAGGGGAGAGAGAGAGAACGGGGAAGAGAGAGAGGAAAAGTCTGAGAGTCGATCGACGGCTGTGGTTGCATCGTGGCGGGGCGGAGGAGCAGGAAGAGGGGAGAGAGAGAACGGGTAAGAGAGAGAGGGAGAGTCCGAGCAGGGTAGAGGAAGGGGAAGAAAATGAAGATTTCTTTTTTTTTTAGGGTTAAATTTTGTGGCATGCAAAAATTGTTTTAAGTTTTGCTGCAGAAATAATTAATAATTAAGTTGTTTTAAAGGGTGGCATATAACGTAATTTTCTCTCTCTCTTCTCTTCTTTTTTTTTTTTTTTTTTTTTTTAATTTAAATCGTAAGGAATACATTTTAAAACCGCCTTGTCATTTGGATTTGGGACTAAGTGGCTGTTTGACTAGGTGGATGAGAACATCAAAAATTTAATTTTAAATAGTGTAAAGCTCTCACATGCTACAATAACAATAAAAAAAATTACTATAGTTTTACATGCTACAGAAAAAATGATTCTAACTATCGGTTCTCACCACCTTTCAAACACCTTGTACTTTTTTTTTTACAAAACAAAATTATTTGGGAACGAAAAGTATATGCAGAACACTTTTTCTTTTTTTTTTTAAAGAAACAGATAATGACAAAAATGTTGAGTAATCTAACAAAGCTTTACATGCAATTGATGAGTAAATCGTCATTTTCTAATCAAAGTTTTTTTTTTATTTATAAAAAGTAAAATTAATAGGCATCAGTTAATATAAATAATTGGGATTGTGTTTGCAAAATTCTCCCGACCCGTTTGGTTTAAGAGTTCGGATTGGGAAACTTTGGATTGTATTAAATTTCGATTAGATGTATGAAATTCAAGTAGGGATCTAGATTGGTTTTAAAAAGATAGTTTAATAAGATATTTATAAAGTATAGTTTAAATCAATTTTGATTAAAAATATTTTAATATTTAAAAACTTTATATTAGAACAACAAAAAATTTAATTAAAATTAAGATCATCAAACATACAACAATTTTTAACACAGGGCATGTAACTTTCACGCAAGCTACAAAAATTCCAAATAAAATTTGGAAAAGTTAAGACATAACGCAAATAAAAAGTAGCTGAGGTGGCAACAAATAGAAAATATGGGGAATCAGAGAGCAACTCTGCAAAAAACGTTGGTACTATTATTTAATTTTTGGAAAAATCGTGTCGTTCGCTGCGAAGGAGCAATTTCTCCCAACACAAATTTACGCACGAAACATTTAGAGGGGGAGAGATTCTAAAAGTTTTTAGAGAGAGAAGAAATGAATGAAATTTCAGGAAGCAAATCGTGGCGTTTTCTTCTACTATTGATTTCAGCTTCTCTGCAATTCCTTCCAGGTTTTGTGCATCAGATCTCTCTCTCCCCAATTCTCCTGATCAATTCTTTTTTTTTTTTTTAATTAT
The DNA here is from genome assembly GCA_025403435.1 of Artocarpus heterophyllus. Taxonomy (NCBI): domain Eukaryota; kingdom Viridiplantae; phylum Streptophyta; class Magnoliopsida; order Rosales; family Moraceae; genus Artocarpus; species Artocarpus heterophyllus. Next base: position 907,690 of record CM046332.1, read on the forward strand.
CGCTCTTTAGATTATATCAGTGTCTAAAAATTTTGAGGAAAGTGTTTTGCATGCAGAAATTTTTCGTGATTTCGATCATAGTTGGTGGCTAAGATTGCTGAAAGGCTTGAAAATTAGATTGATGATAATCTTTTGTTTAAATTAGTGCTAGTTTTGTATCAATTTGTCCGCTTTTTGATGTTTATTATTGTATTGAATTTTGAGTTTCTACAATGTAGAAAATTATAACTGTAACCAAAGTTTCTCCGAGGGTAAAAGGCCTCTTAAAATAATTTAAGAGAGAGAGAGAGAGAGAGAGGAAAACTCGGAGTAGCTTCTCTATGCAATGTCATCATAAGTTATTAAAGTAGAAATTAAAGAATTTCAATAAAAGATTGTCCTTTGTAAGAAGATAGAATGCATGGGTTATAGAATTATATTTTATTATTGAGTCATTTTGAAAACAACTACTCAAATTAATGTTGGTGGTAGCAAATTTGTTACAGTCTGCTGGGCAAAAAAATGGTTTGCTAACCCAACCAGGAACAAACAATTAACAATCTAAAAACAACCTTTCAACAACAATTCCAAACGATCTTTAATGCAGTTCAATGTGATTTTTCTTCAAGTAATTGCGAAAGCTCACAAATTGACATAATACTTTGCGTTTTGAAATATTTTTTGCTACTCCTGTGCTTGCTTTTGTCTGAGATCCCATGTTCCTTGAGTTATCTATCCAAAACCAACAGTTAATACATGTTATGAAAAAGTGATTTTAGTTCTTCTGCCAATGATAACCTCGTATCTTTGCTTTTGAGATGTTACTGAGAGCACCTTATTTTATTCTTTTTTATATTTTATTTCTTCAAGGACTTTCGGGTGATTCTGAAACTGATAAAAAGGTTGAGGCTAGTTCTAAAGCCACTAGCAGAAATGGGTCTGTGGTGATCATTGTAGTCGTCGTGCTTGTAGCAGTTGCATTATTTTCATTTTTCCTTTTCAAGTTATGGCAGAAGAAGAAAAGAGAAGAGCAGTATGCCCGTCTTTTGAAGTTGTTTGAAGAGGATGATGAGCTTGAGCTTGAACTCGGTCTTCGGGACTGACCCCCTATATCTCACAATTTTGAGTTTGTTTAAGTTGAGGTGATTCTCCATTTTTGTTTTTGTTTTTTCCTTCCTCAACTGGCAAGAATTACTTCTCAAATTCAGTTCCGGAGAACAACTCTCGATTCCCAAATATCAGTTGGATAATCCATTCATTGAGTTGTACATGAGCATATAATAAAAGGATAAAGATAAGGGGGACGACAAAAATTTCCCGTGTTAAATCGAAATGCAAAAGTCTAACTTATGTTTCGATGTTCTCATGGGTTGTGCCTTCTGAAACTGAATGTGTTTCATATCTAGAGGGGCAATATTTTGTTGAATTAACAGTATTAGTGTGTTCTTAATTCTTATGCAGGCGTCTCTTCTATTGCAAATACTTGTTCCTGTGAGAACAAAGATTTGATTTGATGTATGCCTTCACAAAGGACTACCAGAGCATAAATGAGAGACGTGTACGTACTATTTCGTGCGAAATGCATGTCCAAGTCATAGCTTGTAAATTTGACATAAAAGTTTTACAGTTCTTTCTTGATTAGGATCAAAGTTTTGACCGAATGTTGTAAGAAGAACCGTTTCTACACACCTTGCTACCTGCTTTTCATAATAAGATGATATCAACTTTGTGCATGACCTGAATACCATCCAACTACAACTAAGTTTCTGGCTTTTAACTTTCCAAGGTTAATGTCTCTTTCTCTCTAATATGGTGATAGGGCTTCTGGCTCCCATTTTACATCACGAAGAAATGAAACCGCTAAGATTTGAACCCTGGTCAATACATGCAAACTCATGCACCCAACCACCTGAGCTTGTCTCCATGCTCTAAAACTCAAAAGGTAGCTAGAAGAAAAAATGACAACAACATCATGCAATACAAATACAAACTTATTTATTTGCAATTGAGATCATGCATATACAAGCATATGCATGTAAAGTTACCAGGAAGTAATAACAAACTAGTTAAGCAAAGAATCTGCCCAAAGTACTTAAAAAGTCTCTGTACAACCCAGCAGCTGCCAGAAACATAGATTAAAGGTCAACTGACTTGCTACAAATTACAAATAACTAATGAATATAATAATAGCAATGTGTTTCAACTCTCAAACGAATGTTACATTTAAAGAATAGAAATCACTGTGGACGCCAAACCAAAAATGAATGTGGGCAGGAGTGAAGCTTGCAAGACATGGTGTCAGCAGCTCGAATGTGGCCTCCTGGGGTTTGGTGGGCGCTGTTTGTAAGAAAGATGCCATAAGGTCTTCAAAATGAATTCTACAACGATTAAACAAATTCGACTTCAGCAAGAAGGTGTCAGTCATCTCCCCGTCTTGGCTCGTTTCATTCCTGTTGTGTTGAAGGGAGACATGCTCGGGCTCATGCTTGGGCTCATGCTTGGACTTTCTTCCCTCAGTGTACCATTCAGCAAGGCCAATTCTCTTAGTTGCTGTTTTTTGTAGTGATCCAAGGACTCGTCCTACAGGAAAGGGGGGTTTAAGAGATTGAGAGAGGGGCTATTACAAGTTTTGAGTGAGCAAGATGGATCAAAAGCTTCATTGCAAATACTGCACTTACCACAGGCTTCAAAAGGTTTTCTAGAATTGCCACTGCATGATCCAAGCGCGCGTTGATCACATCTTCAGGAAATTCAGCCTCCACCAATACATGCAATGGCTCATTAAGGTGTTCATATCCAGGTTTATCTTTTAGTTTCTCTTCCTGAAGTATCACGTGATAGTCCAATAAAAGATTGTGTTAATAAGGTGAAAATGAATTACATTTCCCCTCGCCCCTATTTCAGTCTAAACTAAATCCAACACTTAAAAGGATCACACGATGACAAACCTTTACACTATCCTTCACGGAGCCCCGGCCTCTAATGTACACCCTGCATTCTGTCATAGCTTCAACTCTTTTCAGGGAGTTTCCACGCGGTCCCAGAATTCGGCCAACAAAGTTATACTGCAAATGTGAAAACACAAATAAAAAAAATAAAAAAATAAAACAACAACAACAACCCATCACAATTATAGATGAAATCTAATATCGCTTAAAAATTACACGGGATCAAAATTACTTACACTTGGATATTTGTCCACTGGAACGTCAAGCCTAACAACCTTCTTCACGTTAGGAGTGGTTGGGATTCCTTGCACCGCGGGCCATCCCACTGGAGGAGATTGGAATGGCACCATTCTGTTGATATGTCCATTCTCCTGCAGACAAAATTTGCAATAATGAAATTTTCGTGATTCCAAGCAAATGACTTCTAGGTCTTGAAATCAAGAAAGTTTTCACATGATGCAAACAAGGCTCGTAGTATAGGATCAATGACAGAAAAGAGAAGCATTACATTAGGCGAGTAGCTTTCTTCATACTCATTGTACTTTCATAATTCTTCAATCTTTGAGAATTTGTAGATCATAAATGTGTGTTATCATTTGACGCACACATACATCTAATAAAACCAGTACTGCGGTTAAGTGACATATAAAATGGTGATAAATGTAATTTGAAACATGTTTCCTATGAACTACCCTACCATGACAAGGAAAGAGGGGAAAAAAAGGCGCATCAGATGAAAGACAGTGCCCTGTCCATGGTGATATTCTTGTGCTTTACATCAATCTTCCTGTACTCTCTAATTGCGAAATACTAAGAATACAGTCCAGATTCACTGAAAACCACAAAACAGGCTGCACTAGATTTTTCAACTTCTTTGGTCTTTGAAGAAATAATTACTCTCTTCTAATACATATCTCTGAGAGAATTACTAGTGCAATCCAAACCAAGCCATATTGATGACAAATATAATGAAACAAAAATTTGTCCAAGAAGAGATCAAATGAGACAAACAGATAGCTCCAATACCTCAAAAACAATTCATATTCGAGATAGCAGCAGAATATTTACACTCGCAAGAAATTGAAAGGAGAAGCTTAACTTATTTTGTAGAAAGCAATAAAAATTAAATAGTACCCTTGCACAGTATTCCTCACCAGAGAGACACAAACGTAAACCCGAGGATCGATGATGGCTACAAAATAGCATTACCTTGATTTGCATTGCAGGCCATCCCTCCAAATCCATTGATCTGCCATTTGGAAATTGACTATATGACCGAAATGGACTATCAAGCTCAGGTCTTTCATATTCAACAAAAGTTTGAGGGAAGCCAGATATCCGTCTGATTTCTGTGATGGCATGAGAGCAAAAATCAGCTTTGAGCACAACAGCGCATGAGTTCTACAGATTGTTAAGCATTTTCGTTGTAAATTAACTTTCCAACCAACACAATTAATCACCACGCACCAGAGCATGTTGTACAGCATAAATTTTCTAGCATGAAACAATATTGCCAAGGGATAAACAAATATTAAAAGGCTAACCAAGATTATCAATTAACAATCATTATTGTTGGAATTGAAGGTATAAGACAATCATTGCACCGGAAAGACTATCTTGTTATGAATAAAAACGAAAGAACTTTTTGATTTTTAATTCCCCATATTTATTGTTACAGGTAATTTCACACTCAATCACCTTCAATTTGATTTTTTTTTTTAAAAAAAAATCCTCATATTCTTCTTCAGATACACCATTGCATTATCAAACATCACACAATATACTTACACATTTCAGCTACTAGGCAGGTATAAAGTATAAACAACCACAAGAAAAAGGGTTACCTAAATTTCAAAATACACACGAGGTACTCAAAATACAGACTATATAAGATTAGTCCATGGCTGATCAGCCACGCTTATGGAACAAGAGGTTCACAGACCCTTCATGGCTTCTTTTAAGTTAAAACAAGCATTGACGCCTTAAGTAGCGACATATACACATAGGAATACATCACTAAGGATCTCAAAAGTCGGCACAAGTTCATAACATGGACAAATATCTCAAAATGAAATATACATAAAAAAAAAAAAAGATTCCATATGATAAACCTTGATAGAGTAGTTTGGTACAGTGGGGTAAGACTTGCATAAATGGCCCCAACTTTTGCCTCTCTGCCAGCAATTCAGTCAGATATCTGCCAATTGTCAAGCCAGTCAATACATGAACCATATCTTATTATATCAGAACTACAGTCTATTCAAAATCTTTTTGGTCCAAGAAGGAAAAACAAGAAAAACAATACGAAATGGTTGGACAATAATCTAACTATCCCGAAGCCATTTCCAATTTCACCGCACAAAAAGTTTTCAGATCTCTCAGAGACTCTAGTTATTCCAAAAACATTTTTCTTTTGTGTGTTTTCAGAAGAAATAAACAATTGGATACATCAACAAATACCCAATAAAGAAAATGATAATAATAAAAAAGAAAGATTAGCCAACAATCATAATAGTAAAGAAGGAATAAAAATTGACCTTTCTCGATCCACAGAGAGAGATGAAGACCCGTGGGGAGAAGCAAGGACTCCACCAGCAGGAGAAGGAGGGAAGTGAAAGTAACTACCGGGTGGGATTCTCTCTCTCATCATCCTGATCAACAAACTCAAAACTCTGGAACAAACAAACAAACAAACAAACACCCAATAAACTAATACATCAATCAATACAGGTATTTTGGATACATACATCAAAACCCAGAACGTAGTTTATATATAATATTATGTAACAATAGCATGAGGCAAGAAATAGAGAGAAGCTTACTAGAAAGAAGAGAGAAAGAGAGATTGAATCGAGTAAGGTTGTGGCTGCTGCACCTTTTATTGAAGAGTGTTTGTTTTGTGTGCTGCTAGGGACTGAAGAGAAAGAGAAAGAGAAAGAGAAAGAGAAGAGACCAAAAGCCCTACTACTCTCTCGACTCAAAAGAGAAGTCGTTCGTGGGAGATCCTTTTCCCTTTTTGCTCTTATTTATACTCCCCCATCAAAAATCACCACTGAATCTTTTTACCCGAAATAGGAAAAAAGAAAAATAATTGTACGACCCACAACATAAGATTAATAATAACATTGAAAAATATATACATATATTTGGTCTGGGATGTTGTCGTTTTCCACCATTAAAAGAGATTTGGTCTTTTGTTTTCTTGCCTATGGAAAATTATTTTTTTCTGGATTTTTTAATGGACAATTATGTGGTAAGGTAAAATATATATATATATATATTATATATATATATTGTTCTTGTTAGACGGATAATTTTCTAAAACATAAATTGTATTTAAAAGTTTTTGAATAGGTTAAATACATACATTAAGTATGAATAATTAGTATTTGCATGTTTACTTTTTATTATCTTGAGACGTATATACTTTACGTTGTATTAAACTAAAATTCACTATGCCGAAATCTAGTATAATTACTTTCCAAAATCTTTTCAATTGACAGCTACTACTTCGCAGCCTTTTGGCCAGTTTGGCATTGCCGTGTTATGCGGTTATTTTTACTGGTGTTGTGTTATGCTTTTACCACGCTGTGGATCGAAGCAGTAAGCGTTGGTATTTTTTTTTTCCAAACTGTTGTGAGAACTAGAAGTAAAACTATAGGCATTTGGTGAACTATATATAAAATTATTATGAAGAATATAATAACAAAAATAGACATATTTTATTAAGCATATTTGTAGTTTTAGTTTTTAATTACTTATAATTTTTGAAGGGGTAATTAATTTTAATTTTAAGGTTAACATATGTAATATTTGTACATTGAAATGTTAAAAAATGTAATTTAATTTTTATTATTTAAATTTTTTAGAAAATATATTACTTTTATTAAACAAGATAAATTATATATTCACATAAAAAATAATAACATAAAAAACTAAAGTAAATTTTTTATCTCGAGCCGCTATCAAACTTGAAACAAATTTTCTTTCTACTAAATTAAAAAATAACTCTAATTCATTTGTTAATGCGTTATTTGATTTATTTTTATTTGTTATGAAAAAAATTTGATAAATTGAAGATTATGTATATTATTATATTAAGGTTAGTTTGATGATTTTAAATTATTACAACAAAAATTACTGTATATATAAAAAAAAACAACAACCACTAGCATAGAAGCTAAAAACAATCTCCAATGTCCTCAGACATGTGTACTTTAAGTTGTATTAAGCTAAAATTGGTTCTACCGAAAACTAGTTATTAATACTTGTTAAAATCTGTTCAATTGACAGTTACTCTTCGCGCTTTTATGAGCATACGTGTATGTATACACATTATCCTAAGGGGGCGTTTGGTATGCAGTAATCAACAAGAATCATATTCTCAAGAAAATGATTGTAGGGAATATGATTCTCAGAATATCGTGGGATGGACTTCAAAGATTATCACGTGTGGTTGTACATAGGAATCTCTATTAAATCTAGGAATAATTATCATTATAAACATGTAAATGTATCAATATATATGATTTCCAGGAACCAAGATTATCACGTTTGGTTGCACATAGGAATCTTCTATTAGATTTCTAGGAATAATACATTATCGTGTTCAGTTGTACATAGGAATCTTGTATAATTGACAAATAATTTATAGTAACATTAAATGTATCAATATAATATTAGTACTAATATTAAATAATAATAATATAAACATAAATAATAAAATATTATATATAATTTAACATTAATATTACTATGAATATTAATGTTATTATTATCATTATTAAATAATTATTATTTTATATTAATATAATACTTTCTTTATATTATATAAAAATATTATTTTATAATAATCATGGAATTATTATTTAACAATACATTATATATATTGATATGATATTTATATCTATATCATATATTAATATTAATTTACAATAATAGTATGAATTATTTTATTTTATTATATATTAAATATATTATATTCTAATATTAATTAATAATATATATTATATTTATATATGTATATGTAATATATTATATTATTATTATTATTGTTAATGTTATATTATCAAATTATTATTTTATATTGATATAATTTTTATATTTATATTGTATAGAAATATTAATTTATAACAATAATAATATTATTATTCAATAATAATATAATTATCATCATCATTAGAGAAAAAAAAAGTGAGATTTCTATAGCTTTTAGATTCCCAGGAATATGAATATCACCTTATTAGGTGGGATTCAGATTACCCCAAAATGAGGTAATCTGAATCTCATGGGAATGAGTTTCTCAAGAATCCAAAACTCAGATTACTGCATACCAAATATAGAAATCTGTAAGATTCTCATTCCCACCTTAGGATTACTGCATACCAAACGTCCCATAATGGTATTATGGAGCTTAAACATCGTATTCTTGTAATACTTTACTAAATTTTTCATATTTCTATTTTTTATTTGATTTTATTATATGATCCAACATTGAACATTTTTTCCTTTTAAAGATGGTAGTTGTTTTATTGTGTACATTGTCGTTTTAGGAGGAGACGTCGTTTGTAAATGAATCAACATAGATCATTTAAATCGTTTTTATGTATGTTGTCGTTTAATGAATGTAGTTCCTCTTGTGGAGACTTGTTCAAATTGATGCCGTTTCCTGTGTTTTAGAGTTTTCGTCGTTTATAAGGATGGGGTGGTACTGTCGCATATGCTATGGTACTGTCGTTTTGCCAATGTGCAACATTTTCCAAATTTTTACAATAGGATCTTGAAAAATTGCACTACTGATAGAGTTATGTTTCTCGGCCATTAAATTTGTACAACAAGTTTAATGTTGTTCGCGAGTTTAATTAGATTTAATGATTAAACTAGTTAAAAAGTACGTTATTTGCATAAGTGTATTAAGTATGTTAATAAAAAAATAAAAAAACAGTTTTTTTTTAGAAAAGATGTTTCGGACAGTTAAAAGAAAAAAAAAATGTTTAGAAAAAAAAGGAAAAAATGTTTCGGTTGAAAAATAAAATAAAATTTCTAAAAAGAAAATGACAAAATATTTCAAGTTTAGAGAGTCTAAAGTACAACACGAAACTTATTCTTACTTTATATTTATGTTAAAGATATATGTATTATTTGTATTAGACTCTATTATTATTTTAAGGATATGTAGCATTTTCGGTTAAAGTCTTATTTATTATTTTTATATTACAAGTTTGTGTTGTTTTTTAACAAGAGGATTTTCATAAATGCATTCTTTTAAAACTTTTTTTTTTCAAATACTGTACATATTTAAATATATAATATAAAAATAATATGGTATAATTTTTATAATACACGAATAAACAAAAACTTTTAAAACCGTCACACATCACGTAATTTTCTCGTTACGAAAACCTTTTATTTATTATTTTTTTGTGGACTATGAAAGATAAAGCCCATGTCAAGCCGCGCTTAGCGTACTACGCACCACGTGCCTTTTAGCAAATATCAAGTCGTTACCGTGTATTTTAACCCCAAAAAAAGATGGCGTATTTTGCAAATTTTAACCGGAAAAAAAACGTTGCGTATTTTGCAAAAAAATAAAAAAAAGGGTGGCGTGTGACTAATGTTGTCGTTTTCAAAACTGGTTTGGGCGTAGCTTAATAAATATCTCAAGCTGTCGTTTCTACATGCCATAAGATGAAACTATAACTTTTTTTTTTTTTTTTTTTTCTGATTGTTTGTTTTAAAGTAAATAAAAAACTCCTATAGTCGTTTACCAAAAAAAAAAAAAAACTATTATAGTCTTTTTAATTTGACGGTGCCATATTTAATGTCTCTCTTTTTCACTTTTTTTTCCCCTGAGGCTTCCATATACTGCACACCAATTCAGAACCAAAATAAAATTTTTAGAATACAGTACCATAAAAGGATGTTTATTTATTGAAATAATGATGGACGAATATTTCATATTAGTAAAGTTATTCTTTATAACTTTTTATTTTGAAAGTGTTCATCCTTTGAAATGGTATATTTTCTTAGGAAAAAAAAAGTATAATTCATTCATTTGGTTATACTTGATAAAATCAGAGATTCAATATTTTTTTAAAAAAAATGTGTTGGTGGGTTAAGTGCCTTTTTGACCCCTCTCTCAGATGTTTGAGTGTACTTAATTCTTATTGCTAGTGATAACTTGACTACTTTTGTAATGGAAAACCTTTAAAATATCATATGTAAGTTTTTGAACGTGTAATATGCACTCGTATAAATGGTACATATATACATACATAATGTTACAATACTTGTGTGCAACGACATGCATACATAACATATAACTATCTCCGTTATGTTCAATGATGTCTTCCTAACACATCTAATTATATTCACTGTAATTTCACATATGTCTCTCATGTTCAGATATAGAGTTCAAATTCTTCTTGATTTAAAGTTTATATGTCTCTTTGTTAAAACGATGAGAATGCTTAAAATGTTAATTAATACTTGAGTTCTGAGTTCTGACGCCTACGAACTGCCAAGATATAATCTGACGGAGTATTCCCCTTTGCTTCTCTACGCCATTCCAATTGCCCCAAAAATGCAACACAACGAAGTTAAGGAGGCGAAAAGTAGCGAAGTTCAATGAATAAAATGCTTTTTAGGAGATGCAGATGCGCGTGCAACAGCAGAAATAAGAGAAAGCTGCTAATGATTTAGAGGATGTCATTGCAACTTTTGCCTTGAATGCCGCTTCTAGAAGCGAACAAGGTAGAAAGTACGTATTCATAAGGTTTCCTTGCATCTTGATTCATCTCCACAAGGTTGGATCAAAGGTCGAGAAGATAATTCGCGGGATTTCTAAGTCGAGGTTGAGTTTCCAGGAATATGGGGTGCTGTATATTACAATCAAGGGACAAGGAAGGGGCAAGTTCATCGAACGAGAGGCTGCAAGTTGATCTGAGGCGAACTTTTTCTCATAACGCAGATTTCGATTTTGTTGGATTTGGAAAAGATATCAAGAAATTGGTGGGGCACTTGACAAGAGAAGGAAGTCTTCACAAAGTTGTCTCCATTTGTGGAAAGATTTATATCACAATGATATCAGGAAGCACGTTGATGGTTCTGGGGCAACCATGTCACAAAAATGTCAAGCGCCAGATGTTTGGGAAGGGATTTTAATCAAACTTACTTCTCCTACTGTGGAGAGAAGAAAAGAAATCAAAGATATGAGGGACGATGAAAGAGCAAAGGCATTCTACAATATTCTAAAAAGAAAAAATGTCGTGTGGTTCTTGTCGATATTCTTTTGGAGGAACTCTTTCCTACTTTCCAGAAACATTTCTTTTTTTACCTACCAAAAAGGAATGTAGATGAAAGTAGATATGTTTCTGGAAAACTAAGAAAACATATACAACAGCTAAATTTAAAGATACATTTATGTTCATTCATTCTTTTGTTATTCAAGAAGCAAAAATGAGCACAAGAAATGCTTGGTTTTGCCGATAGCCATCACCGTACTCGCAGGACTCCTCTTTAGTATGTAAGAATAGGGCCGGCAATACGGGTTGCGACACGACGACACGACACGAATCCGACACGTTATTTTGCGGGTTAGTGTCGGAAAATTTGACCACGGGTCATTTTAGTGTCGACCCGAAACTGACCCGTCAAAAAACGGGTCGTGTTCGGGTCAATCCGTCTGACACTAAAATGACTGTTTCTGACCCGTATTTTAATTAGCTTTTAAAAAATTAATATTATTTCATAATAATATAAGCTCTTAAAATATCAAACCTTACCTCTCTTATCACTCATCTTCTTGTTGAAGTGGTATGAAACTCTTCTAATTTTATTTTTTTAATATTATATATTAATGTGGGCGGGTTAGAGGCGGGTTACGGGTCAAAATCGGGTCACGGGTTATTATTTTTGACACTGTGCGTAAGAAACGGGTTGACACGGGTCGGGTTAGTGTCAACCCGTGTCAAAACAGGTCGGGTTAGGGTTGAGAATTCTCAACCCGTTCGGGTCACGGGTCGGGTTAGTGTCGACCTAATTTTTTAAAAATTAACTCCAACCCGACACGAACCCGACACGCCAACCCGTTTTGCCACCCCTATAGAACTTTAATATCTATAATTCCCAGTAATCTTAGAACTCAATAATTTTCACAGAAAAAGATATTTAAGCGTACCTTGATTCATAACTTCAATTTTTCAGAAACTCTGGAACAAAAATAGTCAGACAAGAAGAACCAGTTTCTCTCTCTAAACCCACTTTCTTTAACGTATTTTCTGATGGAGAGAAGAATACAATTCAATTGGTGGAGAGAGGACTAGACTTATTTATAGACCCTCAATAGGTGCCTTTCCATCAAAGCACATATCTCTTCACATACAGACATATCTTTTCAGATATAGACACATCTTTTAATAAGAGTTGCAACCCTCATAGCCAATAGGATTTTAGCATTAAATAATTATTAAACTAAATAAATCTGATAAATTTTATAGGCCTTTAATTAATTATGTGGGTCATACTACTACATTCTCCCACTTGGCCCATATAATTCTAATTTTAGTTTAATAATGCCATAACGTGCACAACATATTATGCTAAATCTTTTTAAAAAATTGGCTAATACTCTACATCATATTAAACAGAAAATCTAAAGTGAGTCATGGCGGTTGTACATTACAATCTAGTGTAGTCCCTTCCATGTACTACAACATTAGATATCATTTAACATGATTCATAATTGAGAGGTATAATACTAGTCCACTTTAATGTCTTCGTTGAGGACTATCCTGTCAAACATTAATCTATAATAATCATGTATACAAAAATAGAAAACAGGATATATCGAGAACATAATAAGTGAGCTCAAAGTGTCATATCATTAAAATGAAATAAAACATAATACATAACACTTAATGACGGTCTAATAACACCCATTCGATCAACATGTTCAATAAATGTCTTGGGCGGTAATCCTTTGTTAAAGGATCGCAATCATAAGATTGGTGCTAATTTGTTCAATGACACTTTACGTTCTCAAACTTCTTGCTTAACGACTAAGTATTTAATATCCATACGTTTTGCACCATCAGAATACTTGTCGTGTCTTGGCAAAGAAGACTGCTGCGGCATTATCACAATAAATTTTCAGCGGCCTGGCTATACTGTCGACAACTCCAAGTCCCGAAATAAAATTCCGCAACCATAAACCATGACTTGTGGCCTCAAAGCATGCCACAAACTCGGCCTCCATAGTGGATGCAGCAATGACGGACTGCTTCGCACTCTTCCATGAAATTGCTCCTCTCCGGCCAAAAGGAACATATAACCGAATGTAGATTTTCTACTATCAGCACATCCGGCAAAGTCTGAATCTGAGTAACCAACAACTTCAAGATGATCACATCTTCTATAAGTGAGCATATGGTCCTTGTTCCTTGCAAATACCTGAGAACTTTCTTTGCAGCTTTCCAATGATCTATCCTGGATTACTTTGATTATCTTCCCAACATCCCAATAGCAAAACTAATATCTGGTCTGGTGCAAGTTTGAGCATACAACAAGCTACCACAACAGATGCATAAGGAATGTTTTCATTTGCGCTCGGTCCAATTCATTCTTTGGACATTGCATACAACTAAATTTGTCCCCTTTTTGAATCGGAGCTATACATGCTGAGCATTTGTCCATCTTAAATTTCTCTAAAACTTTGTTAATAGAACCTTTCTGAGACAACCCCAACAATCCTTGTGATCTATCACGGAAAATTTCAATTCCTATCACATAAGTTGCCTCACCCATGTCTTTCATTTCAAAGTTCTTAGAGAGGAATTTCTTAGTTTCATGTAATAAACCAAGATTGTTAGCAGCAAGCAAAATATCATCAACATATAGGACTAAGAAAATAAACTTGCTCCCACTGACCTTCATATACTATACACCGATCAACAGTGTTCTCTTTAAATCCAAACGAAGTAATGATATCATTAAACTTAAGATACCATTGTCGGGAAGCTTGTTTAAGTCCATATATTGACTTCTTTAATTTACACACCATGTGTTCCTTTTCTTTAATTGAAAAGCCTTCAGGTTGGTCCATATAGATTTCTTCCTCTAAATTTCCATTAAGAAAGGCGGTTTTCCACATCCATTTGGTGTAACTCTAAATCAAAATGAGCCACCAATGCCATAATAATTCTGAGTGAATCTTTCTTAGAGACCGGTGAAAAAGTCTCTTTATAGTCAATGCCTTCTTTCTGAGTAAAACCTTTGGCAACAAGTCTAGCCTTGTACTGTTCAATATTGCCTTTAGAGTCGTGCTTGGTCTTAAAGACCCATTTACACCCGACTCTCTTGCAACCTTCAGGCAACTCAACAAGGTCCCAAACTTGATTTTGATCCATAGATTTTAACTCATCTTTCATAGCAATGAGCCACTTGTCAGAATTCATACTTTCCATGGCTTGTGAAAACGAAACTGGATCTGAAATCGGTCATTATCGATTTCCAAGTCAATTTCAGACTCTTGTAGATAAACCACATAATCATCAGGAACAGCAAATCGTTTTCTCTTTGAGATCTTCTTATACTGTTTCTTGTGGTTCAGCTACTATTGGTTCCTCGAGTATAACTTCATTGTGAAGTGGTTGGCCATTCACTTGTTGTTCTTGAACATTGTTAGGCTGTACAACAATGTTAGGAACAATCTTAGAAGTTACAGGTAGAGGTACTTCTACCCTAACTTCTTCAATGACCACATTACGTGGTTCTCCACTCCCACTGATTTCACCATTCTCGATGAACCTAGCATTTCCAGATTCAACTATTCTTGTACTATGGGTAGGGACAATAAAATTTATACCCTTTGGATTTTTCAGAATAACCAATGAAATAACCACTGGTCGTCTTAAAATCCAATTTCTTTTCATGTGGATTGTAAATTTTCACTTCCGCCAGGCAACCCCAAACATGCAGATGCCTTAAACTAGGTTTCCTTCCCGTCCACATCTCAAAAGGAGTTTTCGGGACTGCCTTACTAGGAACCTTGCTTAGTATATACATTACAGTCTTTAACGCATGCATCCACAAAGATAAGGGTAAAAATGAATAACTTGGCATGCTCCTAACTATATTCATTAAGGTACGATTACACATTTTTGCAACACCATTTTATTGTGGTGTACCTAGCATAGAATATTGCGCACAATGTCTTGCTTTTCTAGGAATTTTGAGAATAGACCTGGACATTGTCCTAACTCATACTTTCTATAGTATTCACTAGCTCTATCTGACCTTATAATTTTCACCTTTTTATCTAATTGCCTCTCA
The DNA here is from genome assembly GCA_025403435.1 of Artocarpus heterophyllus. Lineage (NCBI taxonomy): Eukaryota > Viridiplantae > Streptophyta > Magnoliopsida > Rosales > Moraceae > Artocarpus > Artocarpus heterophyllus. Next base: position 922,947 of record CM046332.1, read on the forward strand.
ACCTCATTAGTAAATACCTCACGAGCTTTGACAGATTGAGATTTTTCATACAATAGATAGAGATAACCATAACATGAAAAATCATTGATAAAAGTAAAATACTTTTCCCCACCAAAGAATGAAGCATCAAAAGATCCACATATGTCAATGTGTATGAGTTCAAGAAGCTGTGTACTTCTTGTGGCCCCTTTCTTAGTGTGTTTGGTTTGCTTTCCTTTAATACAATCAATACACACACCGAGATCAGTAAAATCTAAATTCGAAAGAATTCCATTCTTTACTAATCTCTTATTCTTTCCTTGGATATATGACCCAAGCGTTTATGCCACAAGTAAGCAGAACTTTCATCAACTAAACTCCGTTTAGTTCCAATACTTCGATGCATGGTTAGCAAAGTTTCAGCAAAAAGATTATCAAGCTTTAACTTATATAAACCACATAAAGGATTCCAGAGCCAATAAAATTATTATTTTTATACAAACTGAAAGATCCTAAATCCAAACTTACAATAAAATCCCGCTACATCAAGTTTTGATAAAGAAACTAAATTGCGAGAAAAAGTAGGTACATAAAGAGTTTGGTACAAATAAGATAATATCCAGTATCTAATATTAAGCGATAAGTGCCAATTCCTTCCACTGGAGCTTTATCTCGATTCCCCATGTAAATAAAACTTTCATTTGCTCTTATGGGTTGGATCGTAAGGAATCCCTGCATCGTATTAGAAATGTGAGTAGTTGAACCTGAATCAATCCACCTAAGTATTATAAGGAACTTCAGTTAAATTTGATTCGAAACAAACTAAAGCACAAGGCTTACCTTTCTTTTCGAACCAAGCCTTACGTTTTTGACAATCTTTCTTTAAGTGCCCAAATTTGTTACAAAAATAGCACTTAACATTGTGTTCCTTCTTATGGATTTGAGTTGACTCATTCAGGTTATGCAACTCCTTCTTGAACCCTTTCTTCTTGTTCTTTCCAGGCTTCTTTTTAGTGCTCTTTTCAGCCTTTTGATTCACAAGATGAACGGAATGAGGTTTCTGATTCTTCAATCTCGTCTCCTCTTGGATAAGCATACTGGTCAATTCATTAATATTCCATTTATCTTTAATTGTGTTATAACTCATCTGGAATGGACCATATTGTTCAGGAGGAAGCGAGTTGAGAATGAACTGTACTAGAAAGTACTCATCCACAGACATCCCCAAAGACTTTAATTTTGCTGCTATATTTGTCATTTCAAGGACATGCTCATGCATAGTACAAGAACCATCAAATTTCATGTTGGTTAATTTAGCCATTAATGTACCAGCAAGAGACTTATCAGCAGTTTGAGAGCGCTCTTCCACAAGTTTCATAAATTCCTTAGCAATTTCAGTCTTGGGAAGAGTACTTTTAATGTTGTTTGCTACTGTCATTCGCATGAACATTAAGCTTAATCTATTAGACCTTTCCCATAATTTATGAAAAGTTTTCTCCTCCTCACTACTAGCATCAGTATAGTGGGTTCCTTATCTTGAAGTGCTAAATCAAGATCCAAGACACCTAAGTGAAATTGGACTTGTTCGCACCAATCAGAGAAATTCAATCCATTGAACAAGGGAACAGATGAAGCATGCGAATGCAGAGAAACAGGAACAGATACTGCAAATATGCAAGAAACATTCATATATTAATGCTTTGAGATGATCACATAATTAGATTCAAACTAAGACAGTAATTATATATCCTAGTTCTCCTTTGGGTGATACTAAGACATACAAACTATAAATGATGCTTAATTTAAAAGTAAAAATTTAATTTGGTAATCATAAATAGCCTAGTAAAAATGCTTGCTATCTTTGGATAAACAAACAAAAATAATAGGACATATTAATTACCAACTATTATATTCATCAATTATAAAGAAAGCTAATCAACCTTTGGGCGATTCCTAAGTTCTTATAATAGATGAAATTCAATGGCCCATGATCTATAAATGTCATCTCAATCATAAGCATCAAAATTCATGAGTAATTAAACTTTTGTTTCTCAATTTGAAAATTACTAAACTTTAAAGTTTGGCCACTTTGGTGACTAACAAACTACAATAATGTAATTTCAACATTGGAAACAATAGTTTTACTTGTTTCAAGTAATTAATTATGGTCAAGTATATACATGCATCAACATCATATATACAACTTTTTACTGAGAAGTTCCCATAAACATAATATTGCACATACATGTTTTATTAAAACAAAACAAAACAGTACATATCACATCAATTGCATAACATCAATATATATATATATAATAGATTTGCCGATCAACAATTTCATTCAATAACTTGCATATAACAATTTCATTCAATAACTTGAATATAGCAAAGGAAAGTAATTTTGTGGTCTTGAACGGGCAAATAACTTAATCGGCAAATAAATTGATTGCCAAATAACTTTTATCAAAAGAAAACTTTTATTTGATAAGCGACAGCAATTGTTGATTGTCTTTTTTTTTTTTTTTTGGGTTCTCTGTATCCAATGTACAGCTTTATATGTATACATATGTATACACACACAAACGCAGGGACACAAAGCAAACGAAGAAAAAGTAAAAGTTTTCTATACAGACAATATATTTCGTGCATTTATGGAGAATCTATTATACTGCAAAACATTTATTATATTGCACTGACTTTTCCTTTTTTTTTTTTTTTTTTTTTTTTTTTTTTTGGCGAAATCGCTTTTGCAATACACTACGTGCGATTTCTTGCATAAAAAGGCATATTAATATGTGATTAATATATGTGCGATTTCTTTTCTCGATTCAAAAGAATAAACCGAATAAACCCATAATTCAATTCTTTCCCAAATTCAGATATTTTAATCGCAGAGACATTCTAGGTACAAATATAATTAAGAACATAACCTAAAAGAAAACTATGAGTTTCAAAAACCTAATTGCTCTGATACCAGATGTAAGAACTTTAATATCTGTAATTCCCAGTAATCTTAGAATTCAATAATTTTCACAGAAAAAGATATTTAAGCGTACCTTGATTCATAACTTCAATTTTTCAGAAACTCTGGAACAAAAATAGTCAGACAAGAAGAACCCAGTTTCTCTCTCTAAACCCACACTTTCTTTAACGTATTTTCTGATGGAGAGAAGAATACAATTCAATTAGGTGGAGAGAGGACTAGACTCTTATTTATAGACCCTCAATAGGTGCCTTTCCATCAAAGCACATATCTCTTCACATACAGACATATCTTTTCAGATATAGACACATCTTTTAATAAGAGTTGCAACCCCTCATAGCCAATAGGATTTTAGCATTTAAATAATTATTAAACTAAATAAATCTGATAAATTTTATAGGCCTTTAATTAATTATGTGGGTCATACTACTAACATGTTATAGAGTGAGTTTGAACGGTTACAAATTTTCCTTGAAAAATGATTAAGAAGAGAGTTGTAGTGATTATCATAGATTGAGTTGTAAAGTGAATTTTATAATTTTATCTTTTCACATCCACTCCCTTAAAGTTTTATTATACTGATCTATTAAATTAGAAAATATCTATATTGTGGCAAACATGGCGAATAACTCCATCAACTAATTATTATTAAGAGTTTCATAGTCTCTTTTTTGTGAGAGTTTCCATATTATTTGAATAATTTGATAAAGTCCATTGTTACAATAACTTTTCCACTGGGTCAGTTATAGAAGAAATTTTGAAACAAAAAAACCTATGTTGTCGAATCAGTTACAATATAACTTTTGTAATTTTTAATTTTTAAATTTTTTCAATAATATTAGTTTACTCTCATACTCATTCAAAATTATTTCTTGTTCTCAGGTTTTACATCATCTTCAAGAATGTTTCGTCTCTATTAGTTTAAATCTCTATTTTTATAAAGTTAGATGCATTGACAATTATTCTGTAACACCCAGAAAATTTAATTAGGCATAATTGGTGTTAAGATGGTGGATTAGTATGCTTTAATATAAACTTGAACTTAATCTAAGTATTTTATGGTATTTTGAATTTACCCCATTTTTAATTATTTTTATATGTTATTTTGAATTTTGAAACAAAACAATTTATTAAATGCCCGATACGTCCCAACTACAAACTGTGTGCTGGGGAGACGGTTTGCTCTACAAAACCACTCATCCCCCTCTATCATCCAGGTAAGGCCAACGTAGTTGCTGATGCGCTTAACAGGAAGACTTTGGGATCTCTCGCATGTTTAGTACTCGAGGATTGGAGGAGAGACGCCATAGTGTGTGAGTATGGGTTGTAGTACTACGATAGTGGCAATCAGGTTTTGGTGTACCACATGGAATCGACTCTAGCTCTCATTCTAAAGACAAACCAGAACCAATGGTAGGACCAACACCTTTAGGGAATATGGACACGAATCTGGAACGAAGAGTAGTTTGAGGAATGGAGGATTCATGCAAATGGGTTGCTATACTTCAGGGAACGCCTAGCAATGCCCGCGATGGAGGACGTAATGAAAGCCATGATGGATGAAGCTCATAGGTCCTAGTTTGCTATTCATCCGAGGAACATAAAGATGTACTGCAATTTGAAGAGGCAGTATAGGTGGAGAGACATGAAGAGGGATGTCCAAGAGTACGTGGCTAAGTGCATGACTTGTCTCTAGGTGAAGTCCGAGCATCTAAGGCCCACTAGTCAGCTTCAGCCGCTTTCCATTCTAGGGTCGAATTAGGAGCATGTCACAATGGATTTCCTCACCGGGTTGCCGAGAACAGAGCACAGGCATGACACAATTTGGGTTATCGTTGATAGGTTGACGAAATCAGCACATTTCATCCCTTTCAGATTGACATGTTCGAGACGTGTTTTGGGAGAACTGTATTTGTAGAATATAGTGAGGTTGCACGAAGTTCCCTTGTCTATCACTTCTGATAGAGACACTCGGTTTAATTCCAGGTATTGGAGGAGTTTTCAAGAGGCTTTGGGCACAAACTTGAACTTCAGCATGGCCTTTCATCCTCAGACCAATGGGCAGTCCAAGTGGGTTATGTATATCCTTGAGAATATGTTGCGTGCATGCATCTTAGATTTTGGCGGGAATTGGAAGAAATATTTACATATCGCAGAGTTTGCATACAATAATAGTTATCAAGTGAGCATTAGGATGGCACCATTTTAAGCACTTTACGGGCAGCCGTGTCGATCGCCAGCATGTTGGGCAGAGCCAGAAGATAGAATTGTTCTTGGACCCGATGTGATTCGTGATAGCAACAAGAAAGTCATCATGATTCATGATTGGTTAAGGGCTGCCCAGAGTAGGCAAAAGAGCTACGTGGATAGGAGACGCCGCCCTTTGGAGTTCAAGGTAGGGGATTTTGTTCTTCTAAAAGTTTCACCACGCAAAGGCATAACACGTTTTGGTGTAAGTGGGAAACTTGTGCCAAGGTACATTGGACCATTGAAGATTACTCAGCGTATAGGTGTGGTTGCTTATCGCCTTGATCTTCCTCTTGAGCTTTCTCATGTTCACGATGTGTTTCACGTGTCGATGCTTCGAAAATGCCAGCCCGAATGAAGCAAGATTATCTCATGTTATGATGTATAGGTCCAGGAAGACACGACTTACGAGGAGGTGCTAGTTCAAATTATCAATCAAAAAGTGATAAGATTGCGACGTCATGAAATACCCCTAGTGAAAGTCGTGTGGTAGCATCACGGAGCTGATGAAGTAACTTGGGAATTAGAGTCGACTATGAGAGATTTGTACCTTCATTTGTTCTGTTTGTAATTTGACTTTTAATTTCAGGGATGAAATTTTCTTTAGGGTGGAGAGTTGTAACACCCAAAAAATTTAATTAGACATAATTGGTGTTAAGATGGTAGATTAGTGTTCTTTAATGTAAACTTGAACTTAATCTAAGTATCTTATGGTATTTTAAATTTACCCTATTTTTAATTATTTTTATATGTTATTTTAAATTTTGAAACAAAACAATTTGTCAAATGCTCGGTACGTCCCACCTACAAACTTTGTGCTGGTGTAACACCCCTATGTGGGGGTTAACAGTTTTAAATAAAAAAAAATAATTTTAAATTTTATATTATTTAAATCAATTAAACAATGCCCATGGGTCTTTAAACAACAAGAAAAATAAAAATAAACGTTTTAAATACAAACCACAGTTTTTAGTGTAGCACCAAATATATATAATTACAGTCATCATCACCATAGTACAATTCCCAAATAACTTAACACAGCCATAAAAAAAAATAATACAACTCTTACATGTTGTAGATAAGTTGTAATTAAACAGGGTCTTCTAACACGAAAACAGCAAGATTGTTTTCGCTTATTCCTCTTCAAATATGTTGCACTGAGTTCCACCTGAGATATGAAGATATGATAGGGATGAGCATCGACATGCCCAGTAGGGAAATCATGACTCACCTTATGGTTTATCCATTACCACATTAAAAACTGCATGGTTAGTAGGTTACATCATATTCCAGATTATGAGGTTTATTATGATCACATCTTATGGATACCGTAGTTAATCATTACCAAGTGTCATAATTACACATTTATACAAATATTACCAATCATCATTGTTCCTAGGTATCCATGTTAAATTGAGTATCACTCAACTCATCGAAACCCAAATGGGCGTACTTGATCACCCTATAAACATTTCAAGGGTGTTCCGGTGAGGGGACATCAAGCCCCGAGTCCTCACCAAATCGATTCCTGTACAGTGTGTTCTGGGACTTTCAACCCAAGGAAGCGTCATCACCTTCCCCCTATTTTTCCTTTTAGGGTATTCGTGCCCAAGGACGTAACCGTCGCCCTTTTTACATCTCACTATTCCTTTGTATTCAATTTATATTTATAGAGTCAATTTCCTAACCATGCTTCTCAATTTATAACATATGTCAAATCATTATATTTATCGCTATACAATATACATATTTTACAATATAAAACAATCAAATTTAATTTACCAAAACCTCACAAAAGATGAGTAATAGAATCCCTACCTTCAAAGCTTAACAACAAACTTTTATTCTCGGAATTAATCAACGTTAGCTCCACACATCCTTGACCCTAAGGCATGCATAAGGACAATTAAAACTAAAGCACAACGTATAATCACATTCATAAGTGAATTATGTGTAAACCCGTCTACTAGTGCCATTAAAGTATTTTTATGCAATTGTTCTTTAAATACCAAGTAAACAATTTTTATCTTAAATGCAATATAAAATACATACAAGCAATTTTTATGTTTTAGTCTCTAATAAGAATTCATAAATCATTTAGGGTAGTATTGGAAAGGTTGTAAGACATTAAGAGACTAGAAGGTGAGCAAAATTGGGTTTTTGGTTCAAGTTAACAGCTAGTATACCATGGCAACTTGGTGGTATACTTTTGTAAAAAGGCGGGTTCACTATCTACAATTAACACACGGGTTAACAGGTGGTTTACTTAAGATAGACGGGTGGTTTATTACCACTGGCAGGTTTACTAGTTTCTAATCCGAAAATTGAAAAATTCATAGAAATTAAAATACAACTCCGATTTAGGGTCATGATAGCTCATTGGAAAGCTTAGGATGTCTACTTTTTAAATATGCAAACCAATTTACAAAATTCATTTTCATTTAACTCCAGAATTTTAAGAAATAGCCACTGCCCATAGAGGTATTATAAAGTTTATGGGATGTCAAATTTTTCTTTAACTTAAAGCATATTATCCTTGTTTAAAATCTCAAAACCATTCCAAAATATGCAACATGCATTATATAATCAGAATAAACATATTCTCATGAGTTTTATACCAAAATCATTATCAAATTATATCTCTAGCCTTTCTTGTAAATAATGATGAAAACATGCTTAAATTTGCTCTTTAAGCTCAAAACATTAGAACATCAATCTTAAAGTTATGGAAACCGGTTTTAAACATTCCTAACATGTTTCTAACATTGTCATCAAACCAAAATAAAAGTTGGTTGTGGGTTGTAACTCAAGACTCAAGTTTTTGTTCATAAATGTTTAAGGATGCATGTTAACTTAACTAGAAATTTGCATGAATTTTGAACACGAAAATTATGCATTAAACATGGAGAAAATACATACTAAAAACTAAGTTTAGATTAAAGAAAACCTACCTCAAAACTTCTTTGAAAAGCACCAAAGTTCGGGTTAACAATCAAGCTTGAATTAACTCTAAAACCGCCTCGATCATGGTTGGGAATTATAATTGTCTTGGCCACAAAGAGAGCTTTGTGCTCTATGTCTTTAGTTAGAAATTTGAAGTGAGAAAGGGAGAGAATGAGAACTAGAGAAGAAGGTGGTGATAGTTAAATAAAAAGATATCAAAATGCTTAAGAGGAATGGGATGTTTACGGGGGAAAGTTGTAAGAAGAAACAAAAGAGTCTTAAAGGAAAATATCATCTTGTCTCCCATGAAGATTTTTAGCAAATCATGCTAACATAATTGAGGGGACAATTGGAGTGAATTATAGAAGAAGATAAGGAAATAATTAAAGAGGTGGTTGAGAAAATATCTCCATGTCTTTTATGAATTGAGGAAAAATAATTCAATGTCCCCTTCGGATACCTTTAGCAAAATAAGAAGAAGGCTATATAATTGAGCAATAATTTAGGGAGACAAGATTGGTAGAAGTGTTGGTAAATTTTGAATGTTTCTTAGGAAGACTTGGTAAGAAAATACTAAAGTGGTATTTTTTTTTTAATGATCGTAAACAACTTAGTAATTTTAAATAGTCACATTTTATTCATTAAATTTTACAAAATCATGCCCGTTAAAAATACCGGTGTTACAGCTGGGGACACAGTTTGCTATGCAAAACCACTCATCCCCCTCCTATCTATCTCCCTCTCACTCTCACTCTCCCTCACATTCTCTCTCCTCCTCCTTTCCCTCTCTCCCACGTTGCCCTCTCTCCTTCTCTTCCTTTCTTTATTTTGATTTCAAATTTTTGAGTTTGGGCTTGATTCTTAGCTGGATTGAGAGGTGAGGAACACGATTTGGACTTCCACAAACCGCTTTAAAGCTTTGATTCGAAGTTAGTTTTCTTGTTTTTAAATTTCAAATTTTTATTCCAAATTTTTCAATTTCTTTGAAATGTTGTAATCAGAGTTTCTTGAGCTTAGAAAACTCCTAATCTAAGTTAGTAGGACTTAAATCATCCAAATTCCAGGCTTGATTTCATGAAATTTGGATTAAATCAAGTTTTTCTTTTTTCCCCCATTTTCGGATTCCCTTGAAAAATTCTATGTAAATCTTGTTTAAATGTGTCCAAATGTATTCTACTGTGTTTGTTTATCATCTATGATCAATATATATGCTCTGGGACTTGGAAAAACAAGTTTTAATTTGATTTTGGGCTTAGAGAGGCCGAGAATCGAAGCCTCGGACCTCCCATATTTTTTCAGTTTGGTGTGCTGAACTCAATGTTCGGCAGGTCGGATTCATAGGTTTGGCAGGCCGAATTCATCTAGTCAATAGGCCAAACCTGGGCCAGTTCGACACGCTAGTCCTGGTTGGCCGGCAGGCCAAACTATGGAGTTCGGTAGGCCAGACCAGGGGTTCCGGCAGGCCGATCGAACTTTGTAAAAAATAACCTTTTTGGCCTGTTTTTCACTGTTTAAAACCTAGATCAAGATTCTGACCTTATAAAATGATCTTGTGAACACTAAAATCATACTAAGACACCATGAGATAGCTTAGGGATGTAGAATACCTTAAGCTAGAAATTGATAAACTAAGTTCCTATGTAAGGTTGTACATGGTTCCATGGAACTAACGTATAACGGATCGGGACTGCGGTGTTGAACTTTAGTAAGGATATCGAGGGAGGACTTCTATCCCTTCTCCTTGGTAGCCATGTTTTTAAAGGGATTTGAACACGAAGTATTTCCTCCTTAATTTTTTTCAAGAAATGAAGTTTATCATTCCTTTTCATTATTGGTTAAATAATGGATGATCATAATGAACATATTGAGAACATTCGGTAAAAGAAACATGATAATGATACGACACCGGATGTGTCGGTTAGTACCATCATGAATGATAAAATACAGCATGATGCCATGTACAGAGATCGGGTCTTGGGGAGTGCGACCTTGGGGGCAGGTCCTGAAACCCAGTTGGGCCACTTCGGTAGTGATTCATATGACTTTGCCTATAATATAATGATAAGATTGTCTATGGATGAATAAAGGATTAATCGGTGTGAATCAATTTAATGAGTTTCAATTTGTTACTTGTTATTTATTTGTCCCGTGTTGTAGCTTTTGCTTAAATATGAAATATATGTGTTTCAATTAAATGTTTTTAAAGACTTAGTCCTACTGAGCCTTTTGCTCATATTTTCTTGTTTTAAAACTTTCTCCTCCTCTAAGTGGAATTTAGCTTAGGGAAGATGGAAGGACCGAGAAGAACTGCAGGACTAGAATATTATCCTCTAGGGTATTTATAAACAAGGCATATAATATTTTAATGTATTTACCGTTTCTTAGACTGTGGTTATGTATTCAATATTGCTAGTATCATGTAAGCATACTAAAGTGGGTCTGGTGGGGCCCAATAGGGTTTGTTTATTTAATATTTTCCTTTCATTTGTTCGCTTCCATATATTTAACAAATATCGCAAGAAATTTTAACAATTTTACATTCTTATAATTAATTCTTAATATCTTTTACAATGGCAGAGTCTGCAGAATTTAACTTATTTAATCTAATCAATCCGTCACGTCACCTCCTGGATTTCGGAGCATGACACGTTCAATCTATGAAGACTTTTTTTTCTTTTGTAAAGAGGTTGAAATGTTATTCTCAGATGTATCTAGCTCATTTATCTTTTTCCCATAACTATGTATTTAGGCATTCACATGTATTTAGGTATTCGAATAAATTTTCCCATGATCTAGCAGCTATGATGACCTTATTTGGTTGAGAAATCCTCTTCTATAGAAACCGTTATTGTATCATACACTTTAACAACAACGACAACAACAACTTCTATCAAAAGAATTCCGTATTTAACAAACTAAAATAAAAACAGTTCAAACAAAATTTTTCATACTCAAAAATTGCCAATAAAAAATTGGACCAAAACTTCAAAGAAAAGGAAAGATAAATAAACAACAGCCAATTACGAACAATACTTTGCCATTGGAAAACTAAATAATTAAGAAATAAATATGCACTACAAAAAAACCAAACTTTTAGCCATAACAGTATTTAGCAAAACTTTTAGTCATAACAAAATGTTGTGACTAATGTGCATTTAGTCACAACTTTAGTTCAATTTTTTATTATGACTAAAATTTTTAACCACGGAATTTTAGTAACCAATATGGCTTTGACTAAAAACTGTGACTAAAAAGTTTTAGTCACAACAAAAATTAAACTAAAATTGTGACTAAATGAACATCAGTCACAACATTTTGTTATAAATTAAAGTTTTGTTAAAAATTGTTGTGACTAAAAGTTTTTTTTTTGTAGTGACATACTATATACGATATGCCTATACAGTTACAATAAATCAAGAAACTAAATTAGGAAATTGGCTTAAGGTATAATTAATTAATATATGATTACATTCTTGTAATGATGATTTGTAGAGAGAAAAAAATGTTTATACAAGGGAATAGGAGGGAAAATTCGCTAATTTCTCTCTTTTATTCATTTAGAAAAAAGTAAAATCTAATTAGTCGGCAAATTCAGACCTGGTGAAGATTTTATGAAGCCATTCATTAACTAAGTACGGACCTACCTGCACAAGATGTTCGAAGTACTTATACTTTCTCTTCTCAGAAATCAGAAAATACAGAAAATATGTCGGAGTGGATATAGTCATTGTCCACCAAACTGACTAAAAAGTAATTGTTATGCACCTGCAAGAATGAGAAAAATATGTTAATGTTGCAACTATACCAAACTAAATCCTCTAGAAAGAACAAAGTTGTTCATTTCACCAATAAATAAGATGATGATCACACTCAAGGTGCCATAGATTAGGTTGTGGACTCTACTTTCTTTTTTTGTGATCGTGAGGTCAATATGTTTCAGGATTCAGATTTATCAAGCCAAACTCTTTGTACAACATTGATCTCAATCTACCCTCAAAAAGAACATTTTCCAGATACCCAGTTTGGTATTGTTTTAGGGGTTTTTGAAAATCCTTTTGCACCTTTTTTGAGACAAAAATTTCAAAAATACTCCAAGCATAATTTTCTAAAAATTTTGTTTCCAAAACAAAGCCATTTTTACTTATTTTAAAAACACTACCAAACGAGTAAAAATCTAGAAATTTTTCGAATGTATTTGGAGCCCAAAAATCAAGAGTCTCGTAAAGAATATCATAAGTAAGATTGTGAGAAGAGAAATTTCTGAGAAGAGAGGCTCTCAGTCGGATTGTAAGATCCCTAGCACGAGAAGGGTTTTGTGGACCATGACATCATATTTTAGCATTTTCCTCTTTCAAAATGGTTAACACATGCGTGCCAGGGAAAAAAAATGGTCCCGCAGGCTTAGTTTAGCGCTACCTACACGCACATCTCTAATGTTGAGGTCTAAATTAGTTCAAATCCCTATTATCCTGAAGTTCTAAGAAAATGAAAAACAAAAATTATATTATTATAGGTTCTAAGAGAAATAGAACTTACCTGTTTAAGTAAATTTCTAGTAGGATCGCCAACAGGGTATAGGCTAGCCCATACTTTTGTCCAAATTTCAAAAGCCTCATCCTTCCATACAATAAAGCTAGAAGGATCCACAACAGTTGGTTGGATGATCTCTTTTCCCGGGAAAACTCCCCATGTTAGGGCATTCACATCTACTTGACCAATATTAGCAATCCAACTTCCTTGTTTGTTCACCGCCATTAGGGTTATTGAAGGGAAATCTCTACACTTGTCAACAAGCGAATCCACCTTTTCTTTGGAGCAGAAAAACTCTAGGTATGCCTTCTGATAGACATATCCTCCTGGCCCACCCCAACCTGAAAAAACATGTTTTATGAGAGATATGTCACATTCTAGATATAGATATATGTGTAAAGATTTATGGGATTTGGTTTGCAGGGACCTAAAACAATCCAACAGAATCGATACTAAGTATCAGAATTAAATAAATACTAGATCTCACCCACGAATCCATATGATAAGACCCACTTCTATTAGTATATGGTGGCCAGACACACCACCAATGCCCTTTTACATTTTAAATATTATTAAGAGACTGACTGCAAGAATTCTTACGTAGAGAGCTTAAAAGAAATTATCTTGTTTCGTTAAATGGCTGGATTAAGATCGAAACTATAAATAAACAACTCTTTTAAAACTGCATAGAAATTATATTTAATCTGAATCTGATTAGCCTATGCTCAATTGAGCTCTAAAATCATATAAGCAAGGCAGAGAGGGAGAGGGAGAGAGAGGGAGGAGAGGGTGGGGAAAGGGATAATACTTACCAACAGTTTGGCAGTCAGATCTTTCTCCATTTATTGCCGGTTGGCTGTTTATGGTAAGGAAACCCTTTGAGTTAATTTTGACCAATTGTTCATTTATGATTTGAAGGCCATCAAATTCTGACCAAGGGCTACTTCTTAACTTCCCAAGACAGAATTCCTTAAATTTCTGCCAAAATTAACAAATTGGATTAATATTTGTAATATATATAGCTTATCATTGCAAAGGGTGTTAGAGAATGTAATTTAACATTATTGTTCAAACCAACAATGTATTACACTATTTTGTTCAAACCAACATTGTATTACACTATTTTTTATCATAAAATTTGAATTTAAACCAATTTGAATTCAAACTCTTAGTTTAAACTAAAATTGATTTAAAATTCAATTAATTTGAACTACGTTCCAATTAATATGATGTGCGCAACAAAAATTAATGAATTACCTCATGAATATCTTCAGAACTTCTCAAGGGCACACCCCATTCTTCTAGAAGTCTCTTCCTATGTGCACGTGACTGCATGAACTGTTGTGAAATTGAAGATTATAAACGTATCATCCACATATAACATAATATATATATATAGCAGTAAATATCAGTTTCTTGTTCAATAAATATGAATTTTACTCAGGGAGTTTTTTGTTCTAATATAGTTGTACTAAAACAAGTGTTTTTTCAAAAATTATGCAGTAGTTTGAAACGGAATAACAATATTGAAATATTTATTTATTTTGTCCTATTTAACTACAGATTTATGCTATTTTTAAACATAGATAACTTTCCTGTTTCTAAGTTCCTTATTTTAATCTAGTTTACTAATATGTTATTTGATTTTCTTAAGAATATGATGACTTGTAATTTCCATTTAAAGAATGGTTTATTAATCAACATTAAGATTATTGGATTCTCTTCTTCAATTCTCACTAAAGTTTATCCCTTCTATTTTTTGTCCTATACTATATTTCTGGTCCACCGGAGTTCAGCAAAAACTTACATTATCACAAAGGTTATTAGTAGTTTGAAGTTATTTATGTCAACTTTCAAATTGCAAAGTCTATTGATATTTTTTATACTCTTTACTATTGAATTCCTTCTCTTTTTTTAGTATGTGGATGTAAAAGTATTGTCCAACCACCGCAAAATTTTTTGTGTTCTCTTTCTTTTTTATTTTCTTATTAATGTTTATTATATCAATCCTTATTGAAAATATTTGGGACTTCATAACTTTAGACGTGATTCTTGCCTACATGGAAATCTATGAAGAAACAACCACATAGTTTCAAGCATGTCAATATAAGAGGATCATTTCTAGCTAATATAAGCTTTCTTGTCAGGTCATGACAATTTGTGCAGTTAAGTGTTGTGACATTACTAAGTACTAACTCTCTTAATTTCAATAATCATGATCAACTGAAAATTTTTTATTTAAAAAAAAAAAAAGGATGATAGTGGAGTACCTGATAATCAGTTACTGTTCCATAAGAAGGATCACGAGAAACACCCCATCGCCCATTAGGATACTGATCCCAGTCTATAGTTCTTAATAAATAGCTCTTTGGTCGATTAACCCTACAATCATTTGAAAAAAACATCAGAATTATTGGCAGACTTGTCATATTTTTTCAGCTTGGGCACATCTTGACTAATTACATGAGACTGCCTAAGTCATATTGTTCTTGCTAATATCGCTGATATTAGCAAAAGAAAATTAAGTCTTTCTAAGTTGACTGAAATCTGCTTAGAAAAATACACTTGCTAAACACACTTTGTTCTTTGAAGGACAACCGAAATCACAAAATTTGAGAGCAAAAAACAGAAAAAGTAGCCGAACAAGCTCTAATTATTTAAATTTTTCTAATGATTGAAAAGTTAAACGAATTATGTACCAGAATATTGGCCGAACGTCTTCTTTAACTCGGAAAACATTTGTCGGGCGTCTCCAAGGCAAGGATCTCGATATTTTGGATTCTTCAATCAAACCAAGATTCTGAAAATTGTTTATACAATATTATATTAGTAGGGCTTAAATACATCATACATAAAATCATACAAATAAAACTAAAGCCAAAGTGATGAATAGGGTTTTGAAATATAACTGTTAGTATAGCTAATGCTGATTTCTCCAAGTTCAATGTATAAAAATGCAATGTTCTAATCCCATGGTCCAAAATCTTTCTGCACATTTCAGTTCCAAGGTGAATTCCATAGGATTTAACAGCTTCTTCATTGTCCTTGATAGGCTCCAACGCAGCAGCAATCTCGGCAGGAACCTAAAACATTTATGTTACTAAAAACATTAAAACAGTAGAAATCTAAATTCTGCATAAAACTTGCATTATTAGTTAAACATTTTTCACCGCTTTTCAAGTGCTCATGATTTGTTTCCCCTAATTTTGTCCATATATCTTTTGGTATTTTAGGAGCAACTAGCAAACTATATTTTTGCTCTAGATAGTAGTCAGTCAATTATAAGTAGGAAGACAATTCATATTGTTTTGTAAAAGAATTATGACCATAAAATTAGTCTAACAACTTATATTCCTCGCTTATAATTACCAGCACAACACCAACAGATATGATACACAAAGGTTACGATAAGAGTAAGAGAAAAAAGAGACCACGATCCAATAAAACGTAAATGTTAAACCAAGTAGGATAAAAACTGTTGGAATTAGCAAAGAATTTATGAAAATAAGTACAAAGTAGGATATATGTATCCATACGACAACAATAGCAAAGTACGATTTGTGTTTCAGTCATATATATATCTAGAGGGCGGATCTATATAGGAGTTTTTCTTTAAATTTTGTATATAAAATTTTATAAAGCTTTAGCTTTGCCTCCTTCCTTTTTAAAATACTACATCTTTTTACTTCTCTCACCTCATTGATTTAGTCACGCTCTCATTTTTTTACTAATTTTTCCAGCACTGTCCATATATATATGCACACACACTCAATTGAAGTATATACTAGTTATACATAATCACAAGCTCGTTCCTCTAGGACCCAATAGGAAAACAAAATATAAGATAGGGAAGAAACACTACAAAAATGTTTGAGAAACTTAATTAAGGAGAGGAATTTGTATATATATTATGTGCGTACCTTTGTTTTGCAAAAGCCAGTCATACGCAAAAATCCTTTATAGTTATTAATAGGCATAATTCCTGGAACAATTGGACAAGTTATTCCAATCCTCCGGCAGTCATTCACGAATTTCAGGAAAATATCGGTGTCATAGAATAATTGAGTGATTATCAAGTCCGCTCCAGCATCAACCTAATTATTTAAACAAAACGTGTTATATATTCAGTTTATATATGATCAGATATATTGATATAGAAACAGAAAGCATAGTTGAAGATCTAGAAGGCAATTGAAAAATCAAATATATATATATATATATACACACACTTTATTTAATAGGTACGGTTTAAATTGTTATATTTTCAACAAGGGTATATATTTTAAAAACAATTAGTGATGTGGTATGATAAGAATTCAATATCCTTAATTATTCTATATATAAATATACGTGGGGAGAGAGAGAGAGAGTAGGACCTTTGTCTTCAAATAAGCCAGGTCCTTATGATAGCCATCAAGTGAAGGCACTCCTGCACTTCCTATCATATCCGGATGTGCCTCTGAGCGTAAGAAGAAAGAAAATTATTACATAAAAGAATCAAGAATATTTATATACATGATATTTAACCTGATTGTCCTGAAAGAAAGGGGGAAAAGACCAATAAGTAAACGGTAATTAAGAAGATATGAAACCTGGATAACCAGCAACAGTAATTCCAAAGTAGTCACCATACTTGGCCCTGATATGTTTCACCTACAATGACAAAAAGCCACAAAATTAAACACATAATTATTTTCATAACTTAACTATTAACACTTTTTTTCTTGGCTGAACATAAGTATAATCAAGTAATTAGTAATATGGCAGACAGATCCAGTAACGATGTCACCGTTTACCTTTTCATGTCATGTCAAAATTACCATAACGTTGTGCAATTATCAGTGTTACACACATACATTTTGGCGGGGCGGTGAATTTGTAACTCGAGAAATTACCAAAATCATGTTGAGCATATTTTTCATTCTCATGTTACATTACATTAATGTCGTGTTACTATCAATGTCACATAACTAATGTCACCGTAATTGACACTATAAGCTAAGTGAACCAAATCACAAACACACATATATTTTCCAGTTGCTGATCATGGAGATGTTTAAATAATCAAATATTTACATACTATTAGACCGCATATTCAAATTACGTCCATAACTTTATAGTTTTACATTATAATTTATTTAGTGGTGATAATCACTAGTAGTAATGATATATATAGTACGTACCAGGTCTAGGGCACAGGCAAATCCGCCTTGCACCTGGACAAACTTGTCCTGGCCGCGAGGTGGGTCCCCACGGAGGGCGAGGACGTTATCGATTCCCTTAGACTTGATGGTCTCCAAGGCGTGGTCGATCTTCTCCACGGGCATGTTGGTGCAGGTGAGGTGCATCATGGTGTCTACGCACAGAAAGTTCTGCATCTTGTTGGCGATATCGAGGGTTAGCTCGGCGGTGGATCCGCCTGCCCCCCAGGTGATATCGCAGAAGGCTGGATTGTAGGCCGCCATCCGCTCCATCTTCTCAAAGAGCCCGTCGACGCCATCGTCTGTCCTCGGCGGGAAGAACTCGAAAGAGAAAACAACCTTCTTCTCGTTCAATAATGCTTCTTGAATTTTCTCTATCACCTTCATTATTCTCTCTCAAGAATTTGGTCCTATAATGAAAGAGGTGTTTTGTTTGGGAGATGGGAAATTGGGGAAGATCAAGAGAGAGGGAACGAGAAAGTTGTTGTGAGAGTAGGAGTAGGAGAAGCACTGGCTGTCCGTTCTTCAAGTTCTTTTGGAAGAAGGAACAGTATGGTCAATGATGACAGGTGGCTGAAATTTCTCTCAATCTCTCTCTCTCTGTGACAAGTCAAGAAGAAATATTTTGTTTAATTAACAGGTTTCGGACGTACGATTCGAGTTTTAGGGTCTTTATTTGAGGCGAGGGGTTTTAGAAATTTTAAAAAAGTTGTCGTGACTTATAATTTCTTAACGGGAGAATGAATAAAATATTATATTTAGACTAAGCCTTATTAAATAATATTATAGTTTTAAAATAGGTAATATATAACATATTATGAGAAATTAAATAATATCTCATAAGAAATTGTAAATAAAAACTTCAAAATACTCTCACTCTTTTATTCTTTATATCTCTTACTTTCCTCCCTTTCCTGCTCCGCCACCGGTAATGTAAATACAATATTTATTAGAAAATATTATATTTACAATGTAAATACAAACATTCACGGTGATTTTCCATGGCTGAGAAATACAATATTTATTAGAAAATACTGTATTTATCGTGTAAAAATAAAAATTTACTAGCAACTTCATCGTACCTCCTACAGTCAGGAAATATAATATTTCACTTGAAATACAGTATTATCATGTAAATATAAAAATTAACAAGCGACCTCGAGGACGGCTGATAGCTAAAAAATACAATATTTACCAGAAAATACCATATTACTATGTAATACAAAAATTCACTAGCGACTTCGTCAGATCACTAGCTGCCTAAAAATACAATATTTCACTTAAAATACTATATTAGCGTGCAAATATAAAAATTAACCGACGACTTCGCTGGATCATTGGGGCCCAAA
The DNA here is from genome assembly GCA_025403435.1 of Artocarpus heterophyllus. NCBI lineage: Eukaryota > Viridiplantae > Streptophyta > Magnoliopsida > Rosales > Moraceae > Artocarpus > Artocarpus heterophyllus. The sequence continues at coordinate 942,179 of CM046332.1, forward strand.
AAATACAATATTTCACTAAAAATATTATACTACCGTGTAAATACAAAAAATTCAACGGTGACTTCTTTGGACCCTCAACGGTCAAAAAATATAGTATTTCACTTGAAATATTGTATTACCATGTAAATACAAAAATTCTCCTGTGACTTTGCCTGACCGTCGGCAGCTAGGAAATACAATATTTCACTTGAAAATATTGTATTACAATATAAATACAAAAATTCACCGATAACTTCGTCGGACCACCAACGGTTGAAAAATACAATATTTATTAGGAAATATCGTATTTACCGTGTAAATACAAAAATTTACCTGCGATTTTACCAGACCAACGGTAGTCAAGAAATACAATATTTAACAGGAAATATTATATTTACTATGTAAATATTAACCTAGTAATACTATATCTATAATGAAATATACTATTTCAATATAAATATTAAAATTTACTGACAATATCGTCGAATATCACCGACACCGATGACATCGTCGATGGCCAAAAATGCAACCAAAATAATATAAATCACCATAAATGCCATCAAAAATCAAGAAAAAAAGAGGGAAAAAAATCTATCTAACAAAAAAACCGTTAACCACCACTCTCCTTCGTTGCCTGCTGTCCATGTGCCTCCACCATCATGTATCGTTGATGGTTCATGGCTAGTTTTCAAACGATATGCTCCAATATCTCAATGAGATAAGCCAATATTCAACATCAATGTAGATCTCAAAAGAAAAATAAAATTTATAAATAAAGGGAAAAAATCAAATAAACAAAAGGAAAAAAATTAGAAAAGGTCAAATATACTTTTTCCTCCCTCTCTTTGTGTCCTTTTTTTCTCCATTGCTCCAGCTACTCCTCCATTTTCTCCAGCGTGGAAGCTCCATCAAAGACAACAGGGACCTCATGGCAAAGAAAATCAAATCTACATAACGGAGCAATGCTTTTGATGGGAGCAAATGACAGACCTGCAAGCGCTTTAGATCTTGGCGAAGCAGGAGCTCAAATAGTGAACTAATCAAATTGCATCAATGCCTACAAAGAGCTCTAGATCTTGATGGAGGAGGAGCTTGATCGGTGAGGCTTAAACTCTAAAGGTGAAGGGGGACTTAGATTAGAACGGAGAGTGTAAGCAAGAGGCTCGAACTTGGACAGCGAGTTACGATTTGGATTTGTTGACGAAGCTTCCATGCCAGAGATGGAGAAGAAGAATCTTCCAACAGATCTACTTCTCCGAACAAGGAGGTAATTGTTGGAAAAAAAATATGCAGCAGAATTTTAAAAAGTTTTCATATCAGGGTATTTTTCAATACACAAGTTTGACATGCTATATGGATAAATTAACTAGATCTTACTAACCTTGTTTGCTGAAAGGCTCCTGCAATCCGTGAAAAGTATAACGTTCTAGAAAAGCCTCAACCAATTAGTCTTCTTTGCTATCCTCTATCCACGATCGGTGTGTGTGTGGCATACTCGTATAGCTCTTCCATCAGGTGACTCTCCTTCCAACCAACTGAGAAATACCCAAAGTTGTAGTTCGTAATATGTGAACAACAGGTTTTTGGGGAGTTTTAGAGTCTCACTAGCAGCGTACTCACTTTAGATTTCTCAACTGATCTAAATAATAATAAGTCTCACTCTCCTTTTGTAGAGGTTGGGCCCAGGGATCAGTCCTTATCAGATAAGGCCTTGAAAATTCGAATCATAATCAATATCAGATAAGAAATTGCATCTAAAAATGAGTGATTAGAAATCATTTGGTCGGCAGGCCAAACTGGCAGATCAAACTGTCAAAGTTACTCCATCAGCAGGCCAGACTTAAAGATCAGTCTACCGAACTTACAATAAATGATCCCTGTAAATCTTTTATTTCCCACCAAAGATTCTAGAGAAAGAGCCTCAATTTTAATTCAAATAACCCAATAAAGAAGTTATCTGATGAAAACAATCATATCTAGATAATCTCTAGAAAAATACATATTCCTGATAATTCAACAAGTTTATCTTGAATTAATTTATTTAAAATTAATCCAACTGATAAACAAACAGGAATTATCTTATCCCGATAATTCAACAAGTTTATCTTGAATTAATTTATTTCATTAATTCAACCGATAAACAAACATGAATTATCTGATCCTACAGAATTTCAACCAATCTGATAATTAGACATAAGTCACCAATTATTGAAAGAGCATGTCGTACCGTTACAGGATTTATTATGAGCCAACAAAAGGGACCTGATGGACCTATAGAGTTCAAGCTCCCGATAATTATGAAACCCAAATCCCATATATGCATTTCATAATTATCAACTCCAATGCTACTCCACTAAAAGCTTAGAGCTAAATTCTCGAACTATATAGAATTACAAAGCCCGTGTAGCTAAGTCTCCATGATATATCATAATGTATCGTATCCCCATAGGATTATCCATAATCGGCTTAAGGATAAATTATGTCTTACCTTCTCGATTATTTTTATCGTGTGTTCCATTATCTCATGATTGAAAAACTTACCATCCAAAGACGGTATACCATTCGGTTACACCTATGTATCCAAATAGTTAAGTGCTCTAATTTTTCAATTACAAGATAACACATATCAGAGGATATCAATGACTCCTAAAGAGGAGCTATGGATTTCATATCTATGAATAACAAGTGTACGCTATCAAGAGTCATGCCTCCAGCGTACCGACATGCGTACCAACATAAAATGTGAATGTCACATTTTGGTATATCAAAAGACATAAGTCAAGACAATGGGCCCACTATTCATCTCAGGATTAAGATACAATACATATGATTGTCTATGAGAATCGATTTGCCAAGATACAATTATTAATCTAAATCAATTCATTTTAAGTCCCGATCTACTATTCATCTCAGGATTAAGATACAATACATATGATTATCTATGTGAATTGATTTGCCAAGACAGAAGTATTAATCCAAATCAATTCACTTTATGTCCCGACCCAACACATCGTCACCTATGACAATGTGCCAATATTTCTATTCACAGAGTCCATCTCCAATGGCTAAGACAAACCATCACCCTTTAGGGATATAGAAACATAACAATCTTTGCATGAATAAAGCGCCCAACTTTATTCCTTCGATTATGGATCTTATGATTTAGACCATCATCTTTAGAATCATGTCTTCCACATAATATGTCCATCATATGCCTGATTCTAAAGGTTTAGATTAACAGTCTCAGACTTCTGTTTGCTTATCATACATTCAACAAATATGAACATAAAGAGGACAACAATTTGGTATATGAATAATAAACAAACTCTTTATTGATAAAAATGTCTCCAAAACCATATTACATGTTTACTCCTTAGGGCATACATGTCTAACAATCTCCCACTTGCATTAAGTGAATAAATATGACAAATCTCGCATCCCCATTGCTTCGACATGCCTCTCGAAGACTTTCCCAGTGAGTGTCTTCGTGAATAGGTCAGCTAAATGGTCTTCTGATGTAATTTTGCACACAACGACATGCTTGCCTTCTACGAAATCGTTTATCACATGATACCTCCAATCAATATGCTTACTCTTCTTGTAAAATCTTGGTTCCTTAGCATTAGCTACCGTCACACTATTATCACAATAGAGCGATACTATCTTATCCTGTTGGAAAAATAGTACGCAGCAGAATTTTAAAAATTTTACATTAGAGTATTTTCTAAAACACAAGTTTGACACACTATATGCATAAATTAACTAGATCTTACTAACCTTTGTATGCCAAGGAACCCTCGCAAAACATGAAGAGAAGTAACGTTCCAGAAGAGCCTTAACCAACTGGTCTTCTTTGCTATTCTCTATCCACGACCAGAGTGAGTGTGGGCTCACACGTATAGCTCTTCCACTAGGTGACTCTCCTTCCAACCAATCTAGAGAACCCAAAGCAAGTGTTCGTTTTGTGAACAAAAGCTCTCAGGGAGTTTTTAGATTTTCACTAGTAGAATATCACTCTTAATCTCTCAATTGATCTAAATAACTTGTGTGACTTACCCTCTATTTATAGAGGTTGGGTCTAGGGTCATTCCTTATCAGATTAGGTCTCAAAAATTCGAATCATAATCAAATTCGGATAATATCATATGAAATCCATATGAAAATGTGTAATCTTTTACTGCGCAATAAGTAGGCCGATCTGCCTAATAGGCAGGCCGAACTTGCCACATCGGCAAGCCAAACTTGAGGATCAGCATGCCGAACTGTCGATAAAAAATCTCAATGAATCTTTTATTTTTCACCTGAGATTTTATAGGATAAAGTCTCAGTTTTAATTCAAATAACTCAATAGAAAAGTTATCTAATTAAAACAACTTTATCTAGATAATCTCTAAGAAAATAAATGAATTCCCAATAATTCTACAAGTTTATCTTGATCTAATTTATCCAAAAATTAAATCAACCGATAAACAGACAAGAACTATCTGATCCTTACAATTCAACAAGTTTATCTTGAATTAATTTTTATCACAAAATTAATTCAACCAATAAACAGACATGAATTATTTGATTCTTCTAAATTTCAACCAATCTAATAAATCCGACATAAATTATCAATTATTGAAGAAGCACGCCGTATCGTTACAGGATGTTGTGAGCTAGCAAAGGGGACCAAATGGACCTATATAGTTCAAGCTCCCGATAATTACGAAACCCAATATCCCAGATATACATTTCATAATTATCAACTCCAACGCTACTCCACTAAAAGCTTGGAGTTGCGCTCTCGAACTACATAGAATTACGAAGCCCGTATTGTATCCATGACATATCATAGTGTATTGTATCCATATATGATAATCCATAATCGGCTTAAGAACAAGTTCTGTCTTACTTTTCCGATTATTTTTATCTTACGTTCCATTATCTCACCATTAGAAAACTTACCATCCAAAGACAGTATACCATTTGATTACACCTATGTATCCAAATGGTTGAGCGCTCTAGTTTTTCAATTACAGGATAATGCATATAAGAGGATATCATTACTCCTAAAGAGGAGCTATGGATTCTATATCTATGAATAACAGGTCTACGCTATCAAGAGTCATGCCTCCAACGTACCGGCATGCATAACACTATTAAGATGTGGGTGTCACCTTTTGGTACATCAAAAGACACAAGTCAAGACAACGGGCCCACTATGCATCTCAGGATTAAGATACAATACAAATGATTATCTAAAGTAAATCGATTTGTCGAGACAGAATTTTTAATCCAAATCAATTCACTTTATGTCCCAATCCAACACATCGCACCTATGACAACGTGTGAATGTTTCTATTCACGGAGTCTACCTCCAATGGTCAAGACAAATCATCTTCCATTAAGGATATAGACAACATAACAATCTTTACTTGAATAAAGTGCCCAACTTTATTCTCTCGATTGTGAATCTTATGATTGAAACCGTCACCTTAAGAATCGTGTCTTTTGCATAATCTATCCATCATAAGCTCAATTCTTAAAGGTTTAGACCGACAGTCTTAGACTATTGTTTGCTTAACATACATTCAATAAATATGAATGTAAAGAGGACAAGATTTGGTATATAAATAATAAATATATTCTTTATTGATAAAAATGTCCCCAAAAAATATTACATTTTTACTCCTTAAGGCATACATGTCTAACATATCCATACCAAGAACTACCTTAAGATCCCCAAGGAACTTACGGAACCACATTGCTTCTTTTGAAGCATCACTGGCTACTACATACTCAGCCTCCATCGTTGAATCCAAAGTACAATCTTGTTTCATACTTTTTCAACTGATGATACCACCCAGAGTAAACACAAAACCAGAAGTTGATTTTCTTGAATCTAGATAGGATTGGAAATCTGAATCAGTGTATCCTAAAAAAGTCAAATTCTCACCTAAATACACAAGCATATACCTTTGAGTCCTTCTCAAGTACTTGAAAATATGCTTGACCGCAACCTAATGATTTGGTCCTAGATCTGACTAAAATCAACTTACAATCCCAACCGCATAACAAATATCCGGTCGTGTGCAAAGCATGACATACATAAGACTACCCACTACCGAAGCATAATGCACCTTCTTCATGTATTCTCTTTTTTCATCAGACTTTGGAGAGTCTTTCTTAGAAAAAATAATTCTAAACCTAGATGGTTGTTAACCTTTCTTGGAATCCTACATTGCAAACTTTTTGAGAATTTTATCTATGTAGCTCGCTTGGAACAAAGCTATTATTTTGTTCTTCCTATCCAGAAAGAATTGGATACTAAGAACAAAATTAGCTTCACCCAAGTCTTTCATGTCAAACTACTTAGTCAACCATAATTTAACCGAGGACAACGCCCCAATATCATTGCCAATTATCAGAGTGTCATCTATATAGAGAATTAAAAAAAACCACTTCCTTATCCTTAATGTGTTTGTAAACACATGGTTTGTCCACTTTTTGTGTTAACCCATAAGTCTTGATCACTTGATCAAATCTTATGTTCCAAGAACGAGAAGCCTACTTGAGTCCATAAATTGACTTTAGCAGCATACAAACCTTGCCCTCCTTACCCTTGGCCTTGAACCCATTTGACTATTCTATATAAATGGACTCATCAAAATAGTCATTTAGAAAAGCCATCTTGACATCCATCTACCAAATCTCGTAATCGAGAGTTGCAACTATGGACAAGAGAATTCTGATGGACTTAAGCATGGCTACAGGTAAAAAGGTTTCCTTGTCCTTTTGCATGTATCCCTTAGCTACAAGCCAAGCCTTATAGGTTTCAACATTTCCATCTACTCCTCTCTTCCTCTTGTAGATTCACTTACACCCTATGAGTTTTACCCCATTGGGAAGATCCACAAGCTCCCAGACCCAATTAGTCTCTATAGACTTCATCTCTATGTTCATGCTCTCTGTCCAGAATTTTGAATCAACATCCTCCATAGGCTTTGCGTAAGTGCAAGGATCCCTATCTTATTCATCCGGTTCAACCAAGAAGGCCTCACCATTTAACATATACCTCTCAGGTTTACGTCTGATCCTCCCACTACGCCGAAGCCCCTTAGATTGTTGTTTGGGTTTGGTTGGTTTTTCTACACCGATTAGCGTGGTTTCATTCAGAAACCTTGGCGTGATCGAATCACTCCTCAAGCACCACTTTGCTTCGAGGCTTAAAGTCATTCATGTAATTTTCCTCAAGGAAAGTTGTAGTAGTTGAAACCACGATTTTATTTTCCTTTAAGTTATAGAAATAACCCTCTATAGTCCCTTTTGGATATCCTACAAATATGCAAAATTCTGAACGTGCTTCTAGCTTATTCACATCCTTGAACAAGACATAAGCCAGACTGTTGGAAACAAAGTGCGCAGCGGAATTTTTAAAATTTTTCATCAGAGTATTTTTCAAAACATAAGTTTGACATGTTATATGTATAAATTAAACAGATCTTACTAACCTCAGTGTGCCGAAGAACCTCCGCGACCTGTGTAGAGAAGTAACGTTCCAGAAGAGCCTCAACCAACTGGTCTTCTTTGCTATTCTCTATCCACAACCGGAGTGAGTGTGGGCTCACACGTACAGCTCTTCCACCGGTGACTCTCCTTCCAACCAATAGAGAGAACCCAAAGCTAGTGTTCGTGATTTGTGAACAAAAGCTCTCAGGGAGTTTTCAGATGCTCACTAGAAGAGTATCACTCTTAATCTCTCAAATTGATCTGAGTAAATCATTAGACTCACTCCCTTTTTATACCTATTGGTCCTTGGGGTCAGTCCATATCAGATTAGGTCTCAAAAATCGAAACAGAATCAAGTTCGGATCAATATCTGATAAGATACGCGTGAAAAACGCGTAATCTTAACTGTCGCGGTCGGCATGCCGAACTGTGTGATAGGCAGGCCGAACTGGCCAGTTCGGCAGGCCGAACTTTCTGATAGGCAGGCCGAACTACCGAGAAAAAATCTCCGCGAATCTTTTATTTTCCACCCGAGATTCTAAAGGATAAAGTCTCAGTTTTGATTCAAATAGCCCAATAGAAAAGATATCTGATCAAAACAAACTTTATCAAGATAATCTCTAAGAAAATAAATCAATTCACAATAATTCTACAAGTTTATCTTGTTCTAATTGTCCAAAATTAAAACAACCGATAAACAGACAAGAATTATCCGAACGCCATAATTCAACAAGTTCATCTTGAACTAATTTCTTACATAATTAATTCAACCGATAAACAGACATGAATTATTTGATTCTTATAAATTTTAAACCAATCTGATAAATCTGACATAAGTCACCAATTATTGGAAAAGCACGCCGTGTCGTTACAGGATTTTGTGAGCTAGCAAAGGGGACCAAAATGGACCTATAAAGTTCAAGCTCATGATAATTATGAAACCCAATATCCCAGATATACATTTCACAATTATCAACTCCAACGCTACTCCACTAAAAGCTTGGAGCTGCACTCTCGAACTTTATAGAATTACGAAGCTCGTGTAGCTAAGTCTCCATGACATATCATAGTGTATCGTATCCCCATATGATCATCCATAATCGGCTTAAGGACAAGTTCTGTCTTACCTTCCCGATTATTTTTATCTTACGTTCCATTGTCTCACCATTAGAAAACTTACCATCCAAAGATAGTATACCATTCGGTTACACCTATGTATCCAAATGGTTGAGCGCTCCAGTTTTCCAATTACAGGACAACGCATATAAGAGGATATCATTACTCCTAAAGAGGAGCTATGGATTCCATATCTATGAATAACAAGTCTACGCTATCAAGAGTCATGCCTCCAACGTACCGGCATGCATGCCACTATAGAGATGTGGGAGTCACCCATTGGTACATCAAAAGACATAAGTCGAGACAACGGGCCCATTATTCATCTCAGGATTAAGATACAATACAAATGATTGTCTAAAGTGAATCGATTTGCCAAGACAGAATTATTAATCCAAATCAATTCACTTTATGTCCCGATCCAACACATCGTCACCTATGACAACGCGCCAATGTTTCTATTCACGGAGTCCAACTCCGATGGCCAAGACAAACCATCTCCCAAAAGGGATATAGACAACATAACAATCTTTACATGAATAAAGCGCCCAACTTTATTCCCTCGATTGCGGATCATATATTTTAGACCATCACCTTAAGAGTCGTGTCTACCGCATAATCATCCCATCATATGCCCAACTCTTAAGGTTTAGACTGACAGTCTCAGACTACTGTTTGCTTATCATACATTCAACAAATATGAACGTAAAGAGGACAATATTTGGTATATATAAACGAATAAATTCTTTATTGATAAAAATGTCTCCAAAAACGTATTACATTTTTACTCCTTAGAGCATACATGTCTAACACAGACATCCCCATATGCAAATATGGTTTAAGGATGTCTTCCTACCTGTCCACAACACGTGAGGAGTTTTAGGAACTGATTTTGAAGGCACATTGTTCAAAAGATAACATACGGTTTATAGTATATATCCCCAAAAGGACAAAGGCAATGATGAATAACTCATCATAGACCTAACCGTGTCCAACAAAGTCTTATTTCTTCTCTCAGCCACGCCATTCTGCTACGGAGTACCCGGCGAATCAAATAGGATAAAATCTCATTCTCTAATAAGTGTCCCAAGAACTCATCAGAAAGTTATTAACCACCTCAATCGGATAACTTGCCTTTATGGGTTTACCCAATTGCTTTTCTACTTCAGCTCGAAAATCCTTGAACTTGTCATAAGTTTTGCTTTTGTGGTGCATCAGGTACACATACCCATGCCTTGAGTAATCATCAATAAAAGTGACTAAGTACTCACACCCTCCTCATGCCCAGATGTTCATTGGTCCGCAAACATTACTATGCACAAGTTCTAAAACCCCTTTAGCCCTATTGCCTTTAGACCCAAATGGTCTTTTGGTCATTTTACCCTCCAAACAAGATTCACATTATGATATAGATTTTACCTTTAAGTGACTTATAGGTCCATCCTTTACCAATCTTTGAATCCTATTTAGGCTAATATGACCTAAGGGCAAATGCCAAGGATAAGTCTAATTAGAGTGAGAAGTCTTAAGTCTTTTAGAGTTATTATCATTAACCTTAGTGTTCAGCAGTGAGTCCATCTTCAGTTTGATAAAATATAGATCATTTTACATCTATCCATCATAGATAAAAGATTTGTTTTTACAAATCACCACTTTGTTATTAAAAGAAACCAAATAGGAATCTTTAAATAAACAAACTATAGATATCAAATTCCTTTTAAGTTTAGGAACATAAAAACAATCTCGCAAAACTAAACTCCTATAATTATCAAAATAAAGATAGTCATCTCCCACTGCTTCAACCAACACTAAGGATCCATCGTCTATCCGAAACGAGAAGTTTTCACGAAGTAAACTTCTTGTTTCCCAAAATCCCTCTAGAGAAGTACAAACATGATTAGTTGCTCTAGAATCTATGACCTATGTGTCACCTAATTCTTCAACTAAACAAGTTTCCAAAAGATTACACCTACCTCCTTTAAAAAGGAAGTCCTTGCAATTCTTCTTTATGTGCCTGACTTTTACGTTCTCAGCCTTTTGCTTCCTTCCATTCCTTCGATTAGGATTGGAACTAGATGCACATTCCAAGTTAACATTTCCACTAGTAAGAGTTTCCCTAATCAGATTTTCAAACTCCTATAACTACTTTATCAACTCCATCAAGATCATATCCTGTCTATTGCTCAAATAAGCTCTAAACGAGATGAACTCCTTTGATAGAGTCTGAAAAACCATAGTCATCTATGACTTAGCCTCGATATCAGCTCCGTGGGCTTGAGCCTTAGCAAGGTAGCCCATGACTAACATCATATACTCCTTCACAGATGTCTCCAGTCTTTGCTTACAGTTTAGAAGTTTCTGAAGTGCCCCTTCCCATTTTGTTAGGGCCTAGCCTCCAAACATGTCTTTAAGATTATCCAAGATCTGCTTAGCAGTCTCATAATCTTCATGTTGAGCCTACAGCATGTTATTCATGCTAGCCATAACAATAGTGAACCTGATCATTAGCATCTATTAAGTGATGATACGCTTGGATTTGCTCATTAGTGGATTCTCCTATAGCTTCGGGAGGAAAAGGTGTTGTTAGCATAAACTTTAGTTTCTCAAAGGATAGGACAATGTTTAGGTTCCGTTTTCAATCATTATAGTTCTCACTGGTTAATTAGTTTTTGTTGAGTATCGAAGGTAAAGCGTTTTTAGACCTTTTTAATATACAATAATGAATCATATACCAGACATAAGCAAACATACAATAATAGTTTAGTAAGATAACATAATCATATATAGCATACTCATGTGTTTATGTGTCCAAACCTTAAAAATATTACAACTTTACAACGATAATTCCCAACTCAAAATTCAACAAGCCTTCTAGGGGAGACTTAACAAATTCAATTAGGAACACAAATCCCCTCCTGATTAATATATGACATCCAAGACCCTATGATCCAGCATATATTAATAATCATTTTTTTGGCCATTAATTTTATTAACAGAGCTCCTAGGGGAGATTAATAATAAAATTAACATGAGTGTATAACCATCGTTTTAATATTTTATCCATGATTTACAATCACCACCTAGGGGTTTGCAACTATAAATCATGCTAAAATACCTTATCCTCTTGGAAATCTAACCCGGTACATGATGAAGTACCTTCCTAGGGGTCAGAACCACCATGTACTACCTATAGACTAACGATGAAGGTTGTAGGTCTGTTTTTCAAAAACCTCTCATACTTAATCTTTTGAAATCAAGGTTTTATTTTAAAATATGCATGAATATTTTTTAATGAGCGGCACTCCCTATTTTATATGACCTGTTAGCAATATACATGACAAATCATATTATAATGCAGGCAAGCAATGCAATCATGCAAGGCCACAAGCAAACTAATAATAAATAAGCGTAATATTATGGTTTCACCCTAAAGAAAAGAAAACAACGATTACAAGAGAATAATCGAAACATATTATTGATTCTTCATCCTTGAATCTTTAAATTGTATCCTTCTTCATGTAACTTCCATTTTCAAGTCTTCAATCTCGCATAGATCAAAAACTCCATATTTCTGGTCATATCCAAATTTAACACTTCTCAGAATTGTCCTAAAAATAAAATCAAAACCGCACCAAAAAGGCACCTTTTTTGAAAAATTTTTAGCTCTTTGCTGGCATGTCGATATATGTAATCAGCCTGCTAATCATGACCCTCCGGCCTACTAAACCTCACAGTCCAGCCTGCCAGTCATGACAAATTGGCCTGTCAAACTTGAAAGTTCGGCATGCTACCAGAACTATCAGAATTCTGCCCTGCGAATGGCCTGCCAATCTTAGAGGTTCAGCCTGCCGGTCTGCGACTATTAGCCTGCCTAACTTGAAGGTTCGGCATGCCGATCGAGTAAAAATCACGTTTTTTTTTTTTTAGAAAATATAGTTTTTAATGCAATTTATTAATTTTATTTTCAACAATTGAAAAACATAAAATTAGAGACTCAAAAAATACCTTCGGAATGTTGTCATCCATCTTCTATATCTGTCTTCTCTAAATGATTATTTAATTACAAAATTCTTATAAATTTAAATTTAAATAATAATTCCTAGACGGAGATGATAGTCCGTCTTCATGCAACTTCAATCCTTGAATCTTCCAATTGTATCCTTCTTCATTTATTATCCATCTTCAAGTCTTTAATCCCACATAGATCAAATATTCTATATTTCCGGTCATATCCAAATTTAATGTTTCTTAAAATTGCCTCAAAAATAAAATCAAAACTACACTGAAAAATGCACCTTTTTTTGAAAAAACACAACTCTCAACCGGCATGTTGATTTGAGTAAGCGACCTGCCAGTCATGACTCTTTGGCCTATCAAACCTCATAGTTTGGCCTATCGGTCATGACAGATTGGCGTGCCAAACTTGAAAGTTCAACCTACCCCCAAACCTGTCAGAATTCTACCCTACAGATGGCCTATTGATCCTAGAGGTTCGGCTTGCTGACCGAGCAAAAATCACGACTTCCAAAAAATATAGTTTTTATGCAGTTTTTCAATCTTATTTTCAACAATTCAAAAGCATAAAAGTAGAGACTTAGGAAATACCATATAATTCCATGACAACATAAATATATAAAAACCCTAGAGTGTCAAGTCTCTAAAAAATTTAATTCAAGCATAGGAGAGATCAAGATCACATAATTTATTCACATAGCATGATCACAAACTTGTAAATTTATGTAAAAACTATGTCTCTGATACCAATTGTTGAAAAAATAGTATGCAGCGGAATTTTAAAAAATTTTCATGCCAGAGTATTTTCTAAGATATAAGTTTGACATGCTATATGTATAAATTAACTAGATTTTACAAACTTTTGAATGCTGAAGAGCTCCTGCAATCTGTGAAGAGAAAGACATTCTAGAAAAGCCTCAATAAATTGGTCTTCTTTGCTATTCTTTATCCACAATTGGTATGTGTGTGGGCATACCTTGTATAGCTCTTCCCTGGTGACTCTCTTTCTAACTAATTGAGACAAACCCAGAACTACCATTTGTGATTTGTAAACAATAGCTCTTCAAGGGAGTTTCAGAGGCTTACAGACTAGAGTGCTCACTCTTGATTTCTCAACTGATCTAAATAATCGTGAAGTCTCACTCCTTATTTATAGAGGTTGGACCCAAGGGATAGTCCTTATCAGATAAGGCCTCAAAAATTCAAATCTAGATCAATATCTGATAAAATCGCGTAAAAATATGTGATTAGATTATTGCTCGGTCGGTAGGCTAAACTAGTGGATCGGCCTACTGAACTTACTCTATTGGCAGGCCGAACCTGAAGATTGGCCTACCAAACTTATGATAAATGATCTCTGTGAATCGTTTATTTCTCACCTAAGATTCTTTTGACAAAGCTGCAATTTTAAGTCAAATAACTCAACAGAGAAGATATCTGATCAAAATAACCATATCTAGATAATCTCTAGGAAAATTAATATTCTGGATAATTCAACAAGTTTATCTTGAATTAATTTTTCATAAAATTAATTCAATCAATAAATAAATATGAATTATCTAATTCTATCAAATTTCAGCCAATCTAAAATTTAACATAAGTCACCAATTTATTAAAAAAGCACGTTGTATCGTTACAAGATTTTTTTTGAGCTAATAAAGGGACCTGATGGACCTATATAGTTCAAGCTTCCAATAATTAAAAAACCTAATATCCTAGATATATGTTTCATAACTATCAACTCTAACGCTACTCTACTAAAAGTTTAGAGCTGCACTATTAAATTATATAAAATTACAAAGCTCGAATAGCTAAGTCTTCATGATATATCATAATGTATCATATCACCATAGGATTATCCATAATCTGCTTTAGGATAAATTCTATTTTACCTTCTCTGATTATTTTTCTCTTATGTTTTATTATCTCACCATCGAAAAACTTGCCATCTAAAGACAGTATATCATTCAGTTACGCCTACGTATCCAAATGGTTGGGCGCTCTAGTTTTTCAATTACAAGATAACACATATAAGAAGATATCATCGACTCCTAAAGAGAAGCTATGAATTTCATATCTATGAATAACAAATCTATACTATCAAGAGTCATGTCTCTAACGTATCGGTATACGTGCTGTCATAAAATATGGATGTCATCCTTTGGTACATCAAAACACATAAGCCAAGATAACGGTTTCACTATCCATCTCAAGATTAAAATACAACATATATGATTGTCTAAAGTGAATTGATTTGCCAAGATAAAATTATTAATCTAAGTCAATTACACTTTATGTCCTAATCCAACGGATCGTCACCTATAACAATGCACCAATGTTTCTATTCATGGAGTCCACCTCTGATGGCCAAAACAAACCATCTCCCATACGTTAGGGATATAAACAACATAACAATCTTTGCATAAATAAAGCGCCCAACTTTATTCCCTCGATTGTGGATCTTATAATTTAGACTGTCACCTTTAGAATCATGTCATCCGCATAATCTGTCTATCACATGCATGATTCTAAAGACTTGGATAAACAGTCTCACATGCTTGCTTGCTTATCATACATTCAACAAATATGAATGTAAAAAGGACAACAATTTGATATATGAATAATAAATAAATTCTTTATGATAAAAATTTCTCCAAAAATATATTACATTTTTACTCCTTAAGGCATACATGTCTAATAGGCAGACCCATGTGGGCTTTTTTTTCTATTATTTTTTTGTTGTTTTTGTTTCCTTTAATTTCTGGGGTTTCAAAAAAATTTTATGGGTTTTCTAAGTGTTTTGGATTTGATTTGTAGGAGTGTTTGGATTTGATTCAATTCAAAAATTACTCCTAGAGCTATCATTTTTTATTTGATTTAGTGTTTAGATTTGATTTAATGGCATACTTGTGTGGGTTTTTTTCTTGTTGATGGTTGAGTTCTGTTGATGGTCGTTGGCTTGGGAGGAAGAAGAAGACCAAGGGAATTTTTTTTTTTAGTTTATTTGTTCTAATATTTTGAATTTTCTAATAAACTAGGTTTTGTTTTCCATAATTTGATGATGAAGAAGAAGATTTGAGGGAGAAAGAGAAAAACCTAGGTTCTTTATTTTTTGGTTATTTGTTTAGTTTGTTTTGTCCTCCATAATATGATGATGAAGAATATTTGGGGGGAAGAAAATAAAGATATATTTTTTTAGGTTATTTATTTTATTTTTTAAATAAATTTTTGTTTTAATTTTTAATGTATCATTTACTTTGAAGGGTATTTTAGTAACTTTAATTAAAAAATAATGTTTAACAATTTGACCATTAAAATTAATATTTAAAAACCAAATTGTACTTTTTTTTAATACTAGACTCAATTAAATAAAAAAAATTAAGGATGAAATTACACCCTTTTAAGAAAGCCGAGGTCCAAGTTACTTACCCTATTTTATTTTCTTTTTGCCAAAAATATCAGATAATGTGATAAAGTCACAAAACCCAGTTTGCCTCCATTTCCACACTCCTCAACGGATGCAAAAGCCAAACCCAAAGTCCAAAGAAAAATGGCTGCAATCTCATCTCTATCCACACCACCCAATCTCCAAGTAAGCCCCCTCAAAACCCCACCAAAACTCTCCTTCGAAATCCTCCGCCCAACCCCATTTCTTTCGCTTCACAAAAAACTTCCCTTTTCCTCTCATCAAACTGTGTCTCCGAGACCCCCCCAAAGACTCCTCGCCGTGGCCAAAGATACAGCCTCAGCTGACACGTCTTCCGAGGCAGCCAGGAGACTCTACGTTGGAAACATTCCTCGGACTGTCACCAACGACGAGCTCGCCAAGATTGTCCAGGAACATGGCGCTGTTGAGAAGGCCGAGGTAGCTTTCTTTTTTCTTTTTTTTTTTTCAATTCTTTGTGGGTGTTTTTATTTTTCATTTATTTTTTATTGTTTTTGTGTGGAAATGTTGGGTTGGTGAAAATTTGGGAGAACAGTGACGGAACTGAGAAGTATTTTGGTGTTATTATATTATGCATATGAGACGCCAAAATGCTGGGTTGCCATTTTTTTTTTTTTTTTGATAAACAAATTTTTGTTTACTAGACCCATTCGCAATGCAGTATAAACATTAATTTGTAGTTCAAACATAATTTGCTGTGTAGAATTTTGCGAGGGAAAACACTGTACCAAATTGCGTTTGAATCTGCTCAACTGCATTGCCAAACGCCCTGTACAATAGATAGGAGGGTCAATTTATACTTTGTAGTTGAAGTTTCAAGGGAAATTTACAAGATATTCCTTTTAAATTTTGAGTAAAACTTGATGTTGAATTTTGTATTATCAGGAATTACAAAAGTGTTTCTTCAAATTGTCAATTCTCTTAAATTTTTTCCCTTGTGACACTTTTTAATTAACTTAATGTTGTAAAATTAAATCTTTTTCTTCACAGTTATCCATAACCAGATTTGAAGATAATCTTCATGCCCAATTTTGACCATATTTTGGGATGAACTCTTGAAGCATCATTTTTGTAATTCCTGAGAATTTAAGATGGAACATTGCATTCCAAATGAACTCCGGTGAGGCATTTGTGATTTTTCCAAGTCTCACAGAGTGTAATTTTTTAATGTTGTTTATTGAATTCATATTAGGGTACAGCTTGAATGAGTGTCCATCTGCAAAATTTAGAAGATATTTCCCTTCAACTTTTCCTTGGTGTGAGTGAAATGAAACTTAAGCACTTTCTTTTGCAAACTGTTTTGGTTGTAGGTGATGTATGATAAGTATTCGCATAGGAGTCGTCGCTTTGCGTTTGTCACAATGAAGACTGTTGAGGATGCAAACGCAGCAATTGAGAAGCTGAATGGGACTGTAAGCCCAAATTCTCTATCAGTTTTGAGCCATGACATTGTGATCTTTAGAAGCTCCAAATCGTCAATTTTATTTTTCCAAGACGTATTCATTATCTATTTTCTGATTGTAGGAGATCGGAGGAAGAGAGATCAAGGTAAACATAACAGAGAAACCCTTGGCGAGAGTGAATTTGTCACTTCCCCAGGCGGAGGAATCCCAATTTGTTGATAGTCCCCACAAGGTTTACGTCGGGAATCTAGCAAAGACGGTAACTACAGAAACTCTTAAGAACTTTTTCTCCGAGAAGGGAAATGTTCTAAGCACGAAGGTCTCGCGAGTTCCAGGGACCTCAAAATCCACTGGATTTGGGTTCGTTAGCTTCTCATCAGAGGACGATGTGGAAGCTGCTATCTCATCTTTCAACAATTCTGTAAGTTGCTTTCTGTTACTTATGGTGGAAAGTGGGATGTCTAACTATGGAAAAAGTATAAACATTACTTGAAATGATGTGTGGATGATGGTTACTTGATTTGGATGTACAAAGGGCGCATTCTTTCAGTGTCTAGCTTCTGTTTGTTTTTGTTAGAGAAGTTCTAATAACTTGTCAATTACTATAGAATATAAGACGAGTAACGGTAACCTAGACCGTTGTTGAAAAGTAGATAAGAAATTAAGGGCTAGCACGGTATTGTTTTGGATGCGAGTTCAAATCTGTTGTCCTCTTTTCCCTATCCTATTGGTTGTTCCCCAATACTATTTTTGACAAATCATTCAATTGCTAAAGTATTTCCAATATATTAGTAATTATTATATGACCAAATTCTTAAATTTAGATGATGTAGCAAAATTGTATTAGTGGGGAAGTTCTTTGTTCGGAGTGGTTAGGAGCTTCTTTTGCCCTGCTTGGGTTTTTGAGGAAAAGAAGGTAGAGGGTTTCTAGAGAGATTGTGTACGCCGCCCCCTCTCCCTTCAGGACCAAATCCGAGCGATGCCTCGGGATGGTCTATAGAACTCAGTCCCATGAAAAGGGGAGGTCACTCCGAGTCGGGGCAGAACTAGGAGGGAACCAGGCGGCAAAGTGAGGCTTTGCCCACAGCAGCCGATCGATGGGGGGTTGGCAGTTTTCTAGGCCGACGAGGTCGAAGAGAGGAGCTTGTGGCGAGCAGCGGCAACTCTCAAGGCAGGGATGACCATGACGAGTCGCGAGTGCCAGGAGCTGGTCGAGCTGAGGAGATCTGGGCAAGTGGAGAGAGAACCCGTGGGGTTAGATGGCTGTCGGCGACGGCCTGGATCCGACGGGGGCCTGATCCTTGAGATGATGGAGTTTTCAAATGCATTGGCCCTTGATGTTTCGGTCTTGCGGCCGGATTCGAAGGAGTTGGTGGGTGGAGGAGGGGATCGTCGAGGATGGCCCAATAGACAAGCAACGGAAGGAAGAAACGACAGCGGTGGCGGTGGGGTAGACCCTGCTTGGGTTTTACCTCTATGTTTAGACCCCTGTTTGTATTTTATTTTTGTTGTTGTTTTCAGTCTATAATAAAGGAGGATACTTTCCCTCTTTTGGTCGCTTTTAGTATGCGTCCTCCGCCTGTTAAGGGCGGAAGGTGTGTAGATGTCTGGCCAGACGGTTGTCTAGGCTAGTTGTATGTACCCTCGGCACGAAGGGTTTGGTTAGAGTCCATTTTGGGACTAGACTATGGCTTGTGTGGTTAAATTGGTGTTACCGACCCATTTACGAGTTATGGGTGTAGTTAAACTGTCTCGTCGTGTGAGTTGCATCTGCTCTTTTGGCTTTGAATTTGTCCTGTATTCTTGCCCTTACTGGCTCTCAATTGAAGTTTTGATAGCCGATTGTCAAAAAAAAAAAAAAAATATATATATATATATATATATATATATATTTTGGTAGAATAGCCGATGCCCAATAGGAAAAGAAATTCGAGATAGTAGATTTGGACTCTTTGGAGGCACCAAAAAGCTTTTGCACATTATACGATGCAATTAGTGTGTTTGGTGAAAGTTTGTATAAGTATTTGCACAGATATCAATGCTCTTTTATAGTTATTTTGAAAAGTAATATTTTTAAACTTTTGACTTCTTTCATTGGAACTCGAGGCAGAACTTCTTCCAAAAGCACAATCCCAAATTAAGCCTGCTCATTTTTTAAAAAAAAAAAAGGGGTTAGAAAATCAGATTAAATACTTTGCTGTTTTACCTAGATGTATTTCATGTGTCAGTGTATGAAGATCAAAGAAAGTTGCATATCGTGTTTTCAGATATTTCCAAGACGGCATTTCTACACCGCTGCCACATCAAGTTCTTCCAAAGGGGGCATTTTAGTTATGAATGTTCATAGAATCACTACTTATTGTCACCTTTTATTTAGCTGGTTGTGGTTTTAAATGGGGAAAATACTTGTGAGCATATTGCCATGGGATAGGGTGGTGGTCTAGTTTTTCCTCGTTTTATTTAGTCTGATTGTTGTTTCATCTAACTCATTTGTCTAAGCTCTAATCTTTCCTTGTTCATTACAGTTCTTGGAAGGACAACGAATTCGCGTAAACAAAGCATAGCGTTTATCTAAAAGCGCTGTGGACTTTTGCAGAGTGTTTTTTTCTTGTATTTATTGTATCCGAGGTCAAGCGAGGTTTCTTCAGATGACTTAAAAATCGTGCTAAATTGTGCTCCATTTTCGTATTATCATAAAAACATTGGTAATTGAACAATTGAGATTATGCATTCATTCTTGGCGGGAACATACTTGGGAACTTTTATGCTCGGCACTGATCTAAATGTAAGATCACATCAATAGCAATTCAAAACCCAAAACGGATACAAATTTAGCTCACTTCGGTGAAGATGTGACTTTCCAGAACTACACAAATTTAGCTCGAGACAATGTATTTCTTTACATCCTAATTCAAAATTATGCAACATGCTGTTGCAACGCATCATATCAAGTGTAATTGCACCTGTGTTAAAAGGCCTTGGTTTGAGAACTTTATATGCAATGATTTTATCAAACAAAGCTGTACTCACTAGAAAAGTTGAGATTGAAACCGGTGTTTATAATATTTGAGAAAACTACACGGAATGTTCTTTTATGAACATTTCGTATTAGAAATACCTTCTTTTTTTTCACTTTTCAAAACTGTCTCTTCATGGTTATTATTATTTTTTTAATTTAATTGATGGATTTACATTCTCATTCCTAGTTAAAGAGGCCCTAACTTAAATCTAAAATTCTCTTCCCTTCAGCCTTTCTCTCTTCTTTTCCAATCAGAGATCAAAAGCAAATCCGAAACGGTCCACCACCGCGCCTCTTTCTCCTCCAATGTCTCTTTCTCTTTTGGCTCTTCTCCCTCTCCTCTCCCAAAACCAGCAACTTCAGAAACTGTCGCGCGCTTCTCCTCCGTCCTCACTTGCGAGTTCTTCTGACGATCGGACCACCTTCACCGGCGCGATCTGCAAGAACTCCGACGAGATCTGGTTGTACTGTTTCATATAAACGGGGAAAAAAAGGAAGAAGAAGAAGCAATGGCCGGAAACCACACGATTCTATCCTCTGATATTTGTTATTCTTTTTGGCATTTATCGATTTCATTTTCTTAGAATATCGTTTAAAGCTGATACATCAAGCAGAAACTACAGGCCAGATCTTTCTTCAAACGAATTGTTGGAACTGTTGTCCGATCTGTGCAAGACGACCAAAAGGACCAAGTTTATTACTATAATTTTTTTTTTCCAATTCTTTTGTTTGCAAAGGAATAACAATGTTCTGTTGATTTCCTCATATTTACTTATATGTGCCTTTGTCTAATGCCTGTCCATTGTCTGAACATTTTGGCTGCAAATAAGGATTCAACAGCATTGGATTCGCACAAATTTTTGTGTTTTATTTTTTGACATGTGATTGTGATTGTGCTGGTTTTTACAGTAAACTGATTGATTACAAGTAGTAAACCAGTGGTTAATAGTTAGTTAAATGGTGGTTAGACATTAATCACTCGGTTACAGTTAGTTAGCAATTTGTTAACAGTAACTCATGAATGTATAAGTAGCACAGGAACTCTGTATCCAGACTGAATGAATGAGATTCAATTTTTCCTCCAGTTCATTTTCGATCTCTTCTCCTCCTTTCTTCCTTTCTTCCATTTTTCCTTTACATCTAATACCTGTTACTGGTCGATGTATTGTATTCATTGTCTTATGTCCTTTTCTTGGTTTGCTCACTATGCTCTCTATCTCTCTCTCTCTCTCTAGCTTTCTTGTAGATATTAAAAGCATGGAAGCAGAGGTACAAGCGAAATCTACGAGCTTCGCCAAGAAAAGGTTCTCAACAAGAATTATGCCTAGAAGTTTCATTTTGGAACTGTGGAGATTGCCCTTGTGCCTTGTATTCTTATGCTCTGGGCATTTGATGGGATATTGCTAAGTTTATGAAAGACGATAAACTTTTAGGAGTTATGCCTATAACAAGCTTGTGAATAGATCTGATTCTTCAGGTGGATAATTTTGCGATTTTGTATTTTAAGTTGTTTTTGTTTTTTGGTTTTCATGTTGATCAAATGTTGTTTTTCTATTTTCTATTTTTTTTTTTTTTTTGAATCTGAGCTTATTGTTTGAGGATTTGTGTGTGTGTGTGTGTGTTTTTTTTTTTTTGGTTTTTGTGTTTGGACTGATATATTGGAATACATTCAACTGAGTTTTCTTGCCCGTACATGATGAGTTCCAGTGAGGTTTCGGTGAGGAGTTAGAACAATATTATTTGCTTGATTTATTTATTTATTAATTTGGAACCTAACTGGGTTTGAGATAGAATCTTGCAGGTTTTGGGATGAAATCTGACATTTTTGACGATTATTTAGATGGAATCTGGTAAATTCTATGTCCGGCGAGTTTCGTGATGAAATCTAGTGGTTTCGTAGATGTTTTGGACAGAATCTGGTGGCAACCATGTTGGAACTTGGCGGGTTTTGAGACGGAATCTAGTAGGTTCAAAAAAATATATGTTAGAATCTGGTAGATTCTAAGTTAGAACTTAGCAAGTTACAACCTGATACTCATATCGGCAACCAAAAGCGGTTGCTGCTTTTTTGTTTGAAAAAAATATGTTAACACTTAGGAGGTTTTAAGTTTGAACCTGATAGGTTATAGCCAGGCACTTGTGCCTGCAACGGAGGTGGTTAACGCTTCTTTGTTAAAAAAAATATTGGAATCCGATAGGCTTTAAGTTAGATTTTAGCAGGTTACAATTTGGTACCCGTTTCCACAACCGGAGGCGGGTTTTACAACGGAACATGATGAGTTTTGAGACAAAACTTGACAGGTTCCAGTTTGACATCCTCATGAATGGGTGGAAGGAAAGGTAACTTGGTCTTTTAATAAATATATATTTTTTATTAAAGTTACAATTTTGAAAAGAGTCTTTTAGGAGGGTAATCTTAAAAAGGTGCTTCTTTAGGGGGCATTCTTGAAGATTAAGGCCTCGTTTGTTTTTGTTCTTAAAATTTTACGAAATATTTTTGTACGTTTTTCGAGGCAAAAATTTTAAAAACACTTTCAGCATAATTCTTAAAAAATTCTCATTTTCAAAACAAAAATATTTTTCACCTATTTTGAAAATAATACCAAATGTCTCCTAAAAGTCTGTGTAATTTATAAGTTTGAACCATAGTTAGAATCATTTTCTGTAGTATTATTTTTTACAAAAATTTAAATTTTTGTTTAAATTTTTTAGTTCAAACAAAGCAGAAAAATCAAAAGGGAAAAAAGACAAAGGAACGCAGCATACCTACGTAAATCCCTCAAAAAGTAAGTTGAACAAGAATTTAGTCAATTTCTCTTAGACCAAATTTTTAGAGAAATAAAAAAGAGCATAATCTTCCCCTAAAAAAAATGGCATAATCTCTGTTAGCAAATTACTACTAAATGCCTTTAAAAGAAAAAAAAATTAATATTTAATGCAAACATTTTTATGTTAAAAAAGAAAATATTAATCAGCTACCGTTAGCCATTTCAGGCTCAACCCCATAAACAAATCCGTTTAATTTCTTACTTTCTTTCATTATTAATATTTTATTTATTTATTATTATTTTTTTTTTTGCATAGAAGAGTGCTCAAAATTGGAAGATTAAACCCCCTCAAAAAATTGAAAGGTTAAAAAATCTTTCCTGTTCAAGATATGATTTTATCAATTTTATTTTATAATCATTGTTCCCTTTTAACACATCTCTATTAAATAAAATTCTAATTTTTATTTAAAAAAGAGTAATTTACATCGGTCCTCTCTTAAGTCTTTAGTAGGTGACACGTTGATTTTTTTTTTATTTTGGCAAAATAACCCCTCACCTCGTGTGATTGTCGATCCGTAGATCTCGTTGTCTGTCATCATGGATCTCGTTGTCTTCCTCGTCGAAATTTGTCTTGGTTTTGATGTTAAGGACAATTCCTCTGCTTCTGTTAAGGGTGGTGGTGGTGGTCCTACCAAGATCAATCGAGGACACTTCTCATCTCTCTGATGGATTCCTCTCTACTCTTATGATTTGGGTCATTTATCAATTTTGTGATCTCTATCATTTTCTTAGGAATCTAAAAATGGTTTAGTTTCAATTAATGAGAAAAAAATTCTCTTTTCAATTTAGTGATCTAGGTCCGATATGGTTTATCTTTAATTGTTTGAGTATTTTTCTTTTCATGAATGATTATTGAAAATGAGCTATATTCTTGTGTTGATAATCACTAATAATAATTTGAGATTGCATAACAGTCATCTATCTGCAACAACAAAAAAAAAGACCCCTTACATAATTAAAGCATATTTAACACAACTTTTATGTACTGAGAAAGAAATCAAGGGATTAAGCAAATTAGCTTTCCATTTCCTTTTAGTGCTTTTTCACTTAGAAAGATAAGCACCAAAAAAAAAAAACCCCAAAAACTTTTACCGTCAACGCTAATAGTTGTCCTCTTTCAATGGAAAGTATAATTCTTGTTGAAAAAATAATACGCAGCGAAATTTTAAAAATTTTATATCATAGTATTTTTCAAAACACAAGTTTGATATGCTATATGCATAAATTAACCAGATCTTACTAACCTTTGTGTGCCGAAAAGCTCCTGCAATCAGTGAAGAGAAGTAACGTTCCAAAAGAGCCTCAACCAACTGGTCTTCTTTGCTATTCTCTATCCACGATCGGAGTGAGTGTGGGCTCACATGTACAGCTCTTCCTTTAGGTGACTCTCCTTCTAACCAATCGAGAGAACCCAAAGCTAGTGTTCGTGATTTGTGAATAAGAGCTCTTAAGGAGTTTCAAGATTCTCATCAGCAGAGTATCACTTTTAATCTCTCAATTGATCTAAATAACTTATATGACTTACTCCCTATTTATAGGGGTTGGGTCTAGGGTCAGTCCTTATCAGATTAAGTCTCAAAAATTCAAATCAGAATTAAATTTGGATCAATATCTGATAAGATCTACGTAAAACCGCGTGATCTTATCCTTCGCTCATCGACAGGCCAATCAAGATGATCGGTAGGCCGAACTTGAGGATCGACATGTCAAACTGTCGATTAAAATCTCAGCGAATCTTTTATTTTTCACCTGAGATTCTACAGGATAAAGTCTCAATTTTAATTCAAATAACCCAATAGAAAAGTTATTTGATTAAAACAACTTTATCTAGATTATCTCTAGGAAAATAAATGAATTCCTAATAATTCTACAAGTTTATCTTGATCTAATTTATTCAAAATTAAATCAACCGATAAACAGACAAGAATTATCCGATCCCTATAATTCAACATGTTTATCTTGAATTAATTTTATCACAAAATTAATTCAACTGATAAACAGACATAAATTATCTGATTCTTTCAAATTTTAACCAATCTAATAAATCTGACATAAGTCACCAATTGTTGGAAAAGTACGCCGTATCGTTACAAGATTTTGTGGGCTGGCAAAGGGGACCAAATGAACCTATCTAGTTCAAGCTCCTGATAATTATGAAACCCAATATCCCAAATATACATTTCATAATTATCAACTCCAACGCTACTCCACTAAAAGCTTGGAGTTACACTCTCGAACTATATAGAATTACGAAGCCCTTATAGCTAAGTCTCTATGACATATCATAGTGTATCGTATCCCCATATGATTATCTATAATCGGATTAAGGACAAGTTCTGTCTTATCTTCCTGATTATTTTTATCGTACATTCCATTATCTCACCAGTGGAAAACTTACCAGCCAAAGACAATATACTAAAGTTACACCTATGTATCCAAATGGTTGAGCGTTCTAGTTTTTCAATTACAGGATAATACATATAAGAGGATATCACTACTCCTAAAAAGGAGCTATGGATTCCATATCTATGAATAACAGGTCTACGCTATCAAGAGTCATGCCTCCAACGTACCGGCATGCATACAACTATTAAGATGTGGGTGCCACCCTTTGGTACATCAAAAGCCACAAGTCAAGACAACGGGCCTGTCACAACCCGCCTTTTCGAGCTGTGATAAAACTCTTTCTTACTCGCTTTAGGGCAAAATTTTAGGAAATTTTTTTTTCTTTTATATAAATACTGTATATATACTGGTTTAACAACTTTTGAAATACAAACATATACTTGTGTTTACATAATCACACTTCTTTTACAATATAGCTTATCAAACATTACTTTCAAATATCTTAAAACACTATACAATGGAAAACATACTGTGGCAGAAACCATACCCAGTCTGCATACATCATCCGTCCGCCAGCTCATCATTACGATTTATTCTGACCTTTTCGTCGGAATAACTACAGCATGAAATACTTAATGAGCTAGCGTCCAGTAAGTCCCATATAAACCCACATGCACATTCGATAAAATGCATGATCTCATTATGCTTTCATATAGTCCTTCTTTATCATTATCATTTCTTATCGTTAATTAGGGCCCAAGTGTTTGTACCATTGCGCACTTAGGTCTACGTAACACCGTGACCATCTTGTAATCCTTAAACTCCCCTTGAGTCAGGAGTCGGTACGACACTTTTCTTAACTTTTGGTGATTCGTTTACCAATTCACTTATTATGGTTATTATACCATGCATGAAGTGATGATCACATGTTATACATAACATAATCTACATAAATGCTCTTGCACAATATAGTACACACAGGTACATACTTTATACACACACTGGTATATATTAATATTGTTAGACATGTATGCCCTAAGGAGTAAAAATGTAATATGTTTTTGGAGATATTTTTATCAATAAAGAATTTATTCATTTATATATATACCAAATCCTGTCCTCTTTACGTTTATGTTTGTTGAATGTATGATAAGCAAACAGTAGTCTGGGACTATCAGTCTAAACCTTAAGAATTGGGCATATGATGGACTGATTATGCGGAAGACACGATTCTTAAGGTGACGATCTAAAACATATGATCCGCAATCGAGGGAATAAAATCGGGCGCTTTATTCATGTAAAGATTGTTATGTTGTCTATATCCCCTTTGGGAGATGGTTTGTCTTGGCCATCGGAGTTGGACTCTATGAATAGAAACATTGGCACGTTGTCATAGGTGACGATGTGTTGGATCAAGACATAAAGTGAATTGATTTGGATTAATAATTCTGCCTTGCAAATCGATTCACTTTAGACAATCACTTATATTGTATCTTAATCCTAAGATGAATAGTAGGCCCGTTGTCTTGACTTGTGTCTTTTGATGTACCAATGGGTGACTCCTACATCTCTATAGTGGTATGCATGCCGGTACTTTGAAGGCATGACTCTTGATAACGTAGACTTGTTATTCATAGATATGGAATCCATAGCTCCTCTTTAGGAGTAGTGATATCCTCTTATATGCGTTGTCCTGTAATTGAAAAACTGGAGCGCTCAACCATTTGGATACATAGGTGTAACCGAATGGTATACTATCTTTGGATGGTAAGTTTTCTAATGGTGAGACAATGGAACGTAAGATAAAAATAATCGGGAATGTAAGACAGAACTTGTCCTTAAGCCGATTATGGATTATCATATGGGGATACGATACACTTTGATATGTCATGGAGACTTAGCTACACGAGCTTCGTAATTCTATAAAGTTTGAGAGTGTAGCTCCAAGCTTTTAGTGGAGTAGCGTTGGAGTTGATAATTATGAAATGTATATCTAGGATATTGAGTTTCATAATTATCATGAGCTTGAACTTTATAGGTCTATTTTGGTCCCCTTTGCTAGCTCACAAAATCCTGTAACGACACGGTGTGCTTTTCCAATAATTGGTGACTTATGTTAGATTTATCGGATTGGTTTAAAATTTGTAAGAATCAAATAATTCATATATGTTTATTGGTTGAATTAATTTTGTAATAAAATTAATTTAAGATAAACTTGTTGAATTATTGGATCGGATAATTCTTGTCTGTTTATCGGTTGTTTTAATTTTGGACAATTAGAACAAGATAAACTTGTAGAATTATTTGAATTGATTTATTTTCTTAGAGATTATCTTGATAGAGTTTGTTTTGATCAGATATCTTTTCTATTGGGCTATTTGAATCAAAACTGAGACTTTATCCTTTAGAATCTCGGGTGGAAAATAAAAGATTCGCGGAGATTTTTTCTCGGCAGTTCGGCCTGCCGATCAGAAAGTTCGGCCTGCCGAACTGGCCAGTTCGGCCTGCCTATCTCACAGTTCGGCATGCCGACCGCGACAGCTAAGATTACGCGTTTTTCACGCGTATCTTATCAGATATTGATCCGAACTTGATTCTGTTTCGATTTTTTGAGACCTAATCTGATATGGACTGACCCCAAGGACCAATAGGTATAAAAAGGGAGTGAGTCTCATGATTTACTCAGATCAATTAAGAGATTGAGAGTGATACTCTTCTAGTGAGCATCGGAAAAACTCTCTAAGAGCTTTTGTTCACAAATCACGAACACTAGCTTTGGGTTCTCTCTCTTGGTTGAAATGAGAGTCACCGGTGGAAGAGCTATGTGTGTGAGCCCACACTCACTCTGGTTGTGGATAGAGAATAGCAAAGAAGACCAGTTGGTTGAGGCTATTCTAAAATGTTACTTCTCTTCACAGGTTGCGGAGGTTCTTCACACAAAGGTTAGTAAGATCTGTCTAATTTATACATATAACATGTCAAACTTGTTCTTTGGAAATTACTCTGATGAAAATTTTTAAAATTCCGCTACGCACCGCGTTTTCAACAATTGGTATCAGAGCCAGTTTTTTACATAAATTTACGAATTTGTGATCATGTTATATGCATAAATTTTGTGATCTCTATCTCTCCTATGCTTGAATTGAATTTTATATAGAGATGGCACTCTAGGTTTCTATATAATATATATGTTGTCATGGATTATGTGGTAAATGTTTATTAATTAATTATGGTTGATTAAATTGTTGTTTAATTATTTTTTAATTAATTAATACCGGTTATGGTTTCTTAGAGGTTAGAATATGTATCTAAGTTTTTCATGTAATTAGATGGCGGACTATCATCTCCAGTCTAGGAATTATTATTTAATTTTTAATTTGTAAGAATTTTGTAATTAAATAATTATTCGGAGAAGACGGAACGAGAAGTCGGAATCTTGAAAGATAGATGATGGCGCCTCCAGGTATTTCCTGAGTCTCTAATTTTATGTTTTTGAATTGTTGAAAATAAAATTGATGAATTGCATTAAAATTGTATTTTCTGGATTGAGGGTTTTCTGCTCGGTCGACATGCCGGACCTCACAGTTCGGCAGGCCGAAGGTCACAGATCGGCAGGCCGGACGTACGGTCCGGCAGGCCGACAGTGGGGCAGAAATTTTGGTGCTCTGCCGGCAGGCCGAACCTTCATGTTCGGCAGGCCGAACCTCCATGATCGGCAAGCCGAACATCCAGATCGGCCTGCCGACCGAGAGCTACTGGTGTCCAGAAAAGGTGCAATTTTTCAGGTGCAGTTTTAATTTTATTTTTTGGGACGATTCTGAGAAACATTAAATTTGGATATGACCGGAAATATGAAGTATTTGATTCATACAGGATTGAAGAACTTGAAGATGGGTATTGCATGAAGAAGGATACAACTTGAGGATTTAAGGATGAAGAATCGATAAATGTCTCGATTATTCTCTTGTAATCTTTGTTTTTTCTATTCTCTAGGATGGAACCATAATATTACGGTTATTATTATTTTGCTTGTAGCTTTGCTTGATGGCTTTGCTTGTCTGCATTATAATATGATTTACCATGTATATTAAAAACATGTCATATAGATAGAGAGTGCCGCTCATATTAAAATTGTTCATGCATAATTTTAAAATAAAACCTTGACTTCAAAAGATTGAGTGGGAGATGGTTTTCAAAGAGAGGACCTAAGGCCTCCATCGTTGGTCCATAGGAAGAACATGGTGGTCCCGACCACTAGGAAGGGATTTCTATTATGTACCAAATTGGATCTCTGAAAGGATAAGGTATTTTAGTATGATTTATGATTGCACACCTCTAGGTGGTGATTATAAATCATGGATAAAATATTGAAACGATGGTTATACACTCACGTTAATTTTATTATTAACCTCCCCTAGGAGTTCTGTTAATAAAATTAATGGCCAAAGAAACGATTATTAGTATATGCTGGATCATACGGGTCCTGGATGGCATATATTAATCAGGAGGGGATCCATGTTCCTAATTGAATTTAACATGACTCCCCTAGGAGCTTGTTGAATTCTGAGTTGGGAATTATCGTTGTAAGGTTGTGATATTTTTTAAGGTTTTGACACATAAACACATTTATATGATTTTACATGATTGTGTTATCTTACTAAATTATCATATATGTTTGCTTATGTTTGGTATATGATTCTTTATTGCAGATTGAAAATGTCTAAAAACGCTTTATCTTTGATACTTGACAAAAACCAATTAACCGGTGAGAATTATAACGATTGAAAACGGAACCTGGACATCGTCCTATCCTTTGAGAAACTGAAATATGTATTGACAACTCCTTGTCCTCCTGAGCCTACGGGAGACTCAAGTAATGAGCAATTCCAAGCGTATGATCGCTGGAAAGATGCTAATGATCAGGCCCGCTGCTATGTTATGGCTAGCATGAACAACGTGTTGTAGGCTCAAAATCAGGATTATGAGACTGCGAAGCAGATCTTGGATAATCTTGAAGATATGTTTGGAGGCCAGGCCATAACAAAGCGGCAAGGGGCGCTTCGAAAACTCTTAAACTGTAGACAGAGACTGGGGACATCTGTAAAGGAGCACATGATGTTGGTCATGGGTTACCTCGCTGAGGCTCAAACCAATGGAGCCGACATCGATGCTGAAACTCAGATGACTATGGTCTTTGAGACTCTGTCTAAAGAATTTATTCCATTTAGAGCTACTTTTAATTTAAGTAATAGACGGGATATGACCTTAACAGAACTGATGAAACAGTTACAAGAGTTCGAACTGCTGATTAGGGAGTCTCCTGCTGGTGGTGAGGCAAACATGGTAGCTGCTTCTGGTTCCAATCCTAACTCAGGGAATGGAAAGAAGCAACGGGCCAAGAACGGGAAGTCTTCTATTCCTGCTGCTACCAAGAGCAAGAAGAAGAAGAAGAAGAACCCAAAGAAGCTTAAGTGCTTCTTCTGTGGTAAGGTCGGGCATATAAAGAAGCATTGCAAGGACTTCCTTTCCAAGGGAGGTAGGTGTGATCTTCTAGAAACTTGTTTGATTGAGGAATCCAGTGACATCTGGCTCATAGATTCCGGTGCAACTAATCATGTTTGTGTTTCTCTGTAGGGATTCAAAGAAACGAGAAGTCTACTACGTGAAGACTTAACGCTTCGGATGGACGATGGATCCTTGGTCTCAACGGAAGCAGTGGGAGATGTCCATCTTTACTTTGATAATTCTAGGAATTTAATCTTGCGAGATTGTTTTTATGTTCCTAAATTTAAAAGGAATTTAATTTTTGTATCTTCTTTATTTAAAGACTCCTACGTGGTATCTTTTAATGAAAAAGTGGTGATTCGTAAAAACAAATCTTTTATCTGTTCTGGATGGATGCAAAATAATCTATATTTTAACAAACCTAAGATGGACTTATTGCTTAATGTTGAGATAAATGATAATGACTCAAAAAGACTTAAAACTTCTCACTCTAATAAGACTTATCTTTGACATTTGCGCCTTGGCCATATTAACCTGAATAGGATTCAAAGGTTGGTAAGGGATAGACCTTTAAGTCACTTAAAGGTGGAATCTATACCTCAATGTGAATCTTGTTTGGAGGGTAAAATGACCAAAAGACCATACGGGTCTAAGGGCAATAGGGCCGAATGGGTTCTAGAACTTGTGCATAGTGATGTTTGCAGACCAATGAACATCCGGGCACAAGGAGGGTATGAGTACTTCGTCACTTTTATTGACGATTACTCAAGATATGGGTATGTGTACCTGATGCACCATAAAAGCAAAACTTATGATAAGTTCAGGGAGTTTCGGGCTGAAGTGGAAAAGCAATTGGGTAGACCCATAAAGGCACTTCAATCTGATCGAGGTGGGGAATACCTTTCTGTTGAGTTCTTGGGACACTTGTTAGAGAATGGGATTTTATCCCATTCGACTGCGCCGGGCACTCCGCAGCAGAATGGCGTAGCGGAGAAAAAGAATAGGACTTTGTTGGACATGATTAGGTCCATGATGAGTTATTCATCATTACCTTTATCCTTTTGGGGATATGCACTACAAACTGCATGTTATCTTTTGAACAATTTGCCTTCAAAATCGGTCCCTAAAACTCCTCATGAGTTGTGGACAAGAAGGAAGACATCCTTAAACCATATTCGCATATGGGGATGTCAGGCTCATGTCCTGTTTAAGGATCCGAATAAGTTGGAAGCACGTTCGGAAGTTTGCGTGTTTGTAGAATATCCAAAAGGGACTAAAGGGGGTTATTTTTATAACCCAAAGGAAAATAAAGTCGTGGTTTCAACTAATGCAACTTTCCTTGAGGAGAGTTACATGGACGACTTTAAACCTCGAAGCAAAGTGGTGCTTGAGGAGTTAAGGGGTGATCCATTCACTCCGAAGGTTCTGAACGAAACCATTCCGATTGGTGTAGAAAAACCAAACAAACCTGAACAACAATCTCAGGGGCTTTGGCGTAGTGGGATGATCCGGCGTCAACCTGAGAGGTATATGTTCAATGGGGAGGTCTTCTTGGTTGAACCGGATGAACATGACAGGGATCCTTATACTTACGTAGAAGCTATGGAGGATGTTGATTCAAAACTCTGGACAGAGGCCATGAACATAGAGATGTAGTATATGGAGACTAATCGGGTCTGGGAGCTTGCGGATCTTCCCAAAGGGGTAAAACCCATAGGGTGTAAGTGGATCTACAAGAGGAAAAGAGGAGTGGATGGAAAGGTCGAAACCTTTAATGCTAGACTAGTAGCTAAGGGTTATACGCAAAAGGAAGGAATCAATTATGAGGAAACCTTTTCGCCTGTAGTCATGCTTAAGTCCATCCGGATTCTCTTATCCATAGCTGCCTCTCTCGACTATGAGATTTGGCAGATGGATGTCAAGACGGCTTTTTTGAATGGCTATCTTGATGAGTCCATTTATATGGAACAACCAGACGGGTTCAAGGTCGCGGGTCAAGAGGGTAAGGTTTGTAAGCTGCTGAAGTCAATTTATGGACTTAAGCAGGCTTCCCGTTCTTGGAACATAAGATTTGATCAAGTGATCAAGACTTATGGGTTCTCACAAAATGTAGATGAACCATGTGTTTACAAACACATTAAGGATAGGAAGGTGGTTTTTCTACTGCTCTATGTGGATGACATTCTGCTAATTGGCAATGACGTTGGGGCATTGTCATCGGTCAAATTATGGTTGACCAAGCAGTTTGACATGAAGGACTTGGGTGAGGCTAATTTTGTTCTTGGTATCCAGATCTTTTGGGATAGGAAGAACAAACTGATAGCTTTGTCATAGGCTGGCTACATAGATAAAATTCTCAAGAGGTTTGCAATGCAGGATTCCAAGAAAGGTGGGCAACCATCTAGGTCTGGAATTACTGTTTCTAAGAAAGACTCTCCAAAGTCTTATGAAGAAAAAGAATACATGAAGAAGGTGCCTTATGCTTTGGCAATGGGTAGTCTCATGTATGTCATGCTTTGCACATAACCATATATTAGCTATGCGGTCGGGATTGTAAGTCGATTTCAAGCGGATCTAGGACCGAACCATTGGGTTACGGTAAAGCATATTTTCAAGTACTTGAGAAGAACTCGAGGGTATATGCTTGTGTATTCGGGTGAGGACTTAACTCCTTTAGGATACACTGATTCAGATTTTCAATCCTGTCTGCATTCTAGGAAATTGACTTCGGGGTTTGTGTTTACTCTAGGCGGCGGTGCCATCAGTTGGAGAAGTGCGAAGCAAGATTACACTTCGGATTCAACGATGGAGGCCGAGTATGTGGCGGCTAGTGATGCTTCGAAAGAAGCTGTGTGGCTCTGCAAGTTCCTTGGGGATCTTGAGGTAGTTCCTGGTATGGATAAAGCGGTATCACCGTACTGTGATAACCGTGCGGCGGTAGCTAATGCTAAGGAACCAAGATTTCACAAGAAGAGTAAGCATATTGATCGAAAGTATCATGTGATAAAGGACTTCGTTGAAGCTGGGCATGTCATGGTGTGCAAGATCGCGTCAGATGACAATTTAGCTGATCCATTTACGAAGATACTTACTGGGAGAGTCTTCGAGAGGCATGTGGAAGCTATGGGGATGCGAAATTTGCTGTATTTACTCACTTAGTGCAAGTGGGAGATTGTTAGACATGTATGCCATAAGGAGTAAAAATGTAATATGTTTTTGGAGACATTTTTATCAATAAAGAATTTATTCATTTATATATATACTAAATCTTGTCCTCTTTACGTTCATGTTTGTTGAATGTATGATAAGCAAACAGTAGTCTGAGACTGTCAGTCTAAACCTTAAGAATTGGGCATATGATGGACTGATTATGCGGAAGACACGATTCTTAAGGTGACGGTCTAAAACATATGATCCGCAATCGAGGGAATAAAATTGGGCGCTTTATTCATGTAAAGATTGTTATGTTGTCTATATCCTCTTTGGGAGATGGTTTGTCTTGGCCATCGGAGTTGGACTCCATGAATAGAAACTTTGGCACGTTGTCATAGGTGACGATGTGTTGGATTGGGACATAAAGTGAATTGATTTGGATTAATAATTCTGTCTTGGCAAATCGATTCACTTTAGACAATCACTTGTATTGTATCTTAATCCTGAGATGAATAGTAGGCCCGTTGTCTCGACTTGTGTCTTTTGATGTACCAATGGGTGACTCCCACATCTCTATAGTGGTATGCATGCTGGTACGTTGGAGGCATGACTCTTGATAGCGTAGACTTGTTATTCATAGATATGGAATCCATAGCTCCTCTTTAGGAGTAGTGATATCCTCTTATATGCGTTGTCCTGTAATTGAAAAACTAGAGCGCTCAACCATTTAGATACATAGGTGTAACCGAATGGTATACTATCTTTGGATGGTAAGTTTTCTAATGGTGGGACAATGGAACGTAAGATAAAAATAATCGGGAAGGTAAGACAGAACTTGTCCTTAAGCTGATTATAGATTATCATATGGGGATACGATACATTTTGATATGTCATGGACACTTAGCTACACGAGTTTCGTAATTCTATAAAGTTCGAGAGTGAAGCTCCAAGCTTTTAGTAGAGTAGCGTTGGAGTTGATAATTGTGAAATGTATATCTGGGATATTGGGTTTCATAATTATTATGAGCTTGAACTTTATAGGTCCATTTCGGTCCCCTTTGCTAGCTCACAAAACCCTGTAACGACACGGTGTGCTTTTCCAATAATTGGTAACTTATGTCAGATTTATCGGATTGGTTTAAAATTTGTAAGAATCAAATAATTCATGTCTGTTTATTGGTTGAATTAATTTTGTAATAAAATTAATTTAAGATAAACTTGTTGAATGATTGGATCAGATAATTCTTGTCTGTTTATCGGTTGATTTAATTTTGGATAAATTAGATTAAGATAAACTTGTAGAATTATTGTGAATTGATTTATTTTCTTAGAGATTGTCTTGATAAAGTTTGTTTTGATCAGATATCTTCTCTATTGGGTTATTTGAATCAAAACTGAGACTTTATCCTTTAGAATCTCAGGTGAAAAATAAAAGATTTACGGACATTTTTTCTTGGGAGTTCGGCCTGCCGATTAGAATGTTCGGCCTACCGATCAGCGGGAGATAAGATTACGCGTTCTCACGCAGATCTTATCAGAGATTGATCCAAACTTGATTCTGTTTCGAGTTTTTGAGACGTAATATGATAAGGACTGACCCCATGACCAAAGGCTATCAAAAGGGAGTGAGTCTCATGATTTACTCAAATCAATTGAGAGATTGAGAGTGATACTCTTCTAGTGAGCATCTGAAAAACTCCCTGAGAGCTTTTGTTCACAAATCACGAACACTAGCTTTGGGTTCTCTCTCTTGGTTGAAAGGAGAGTCACCGGTGGAAGAGCTGTACATGTGAGCCCACACTTACTCTGGTTGTGAATAGAGAATAGCAAAAAAGACCAGTTGGTTGAGGCTCTTCTGGAACGTTACTTCTCTTCACAGGCTGCGGAGGTTCTTCACACAAAGGTTAGTAAGATCTGTCTAATTTATACATATAACATGTCAAACTTGTGTTTTGGAAATTACTCTGATGAAAATTTTTAAAATTTCGCTACGCACCGCGTTTCCAACAAATATACGTACAGGTATGTAGCAAAATATACTCACAGGTACTTAACATAAAATATACACATTGGTATACATTAATATACGCACATGTATATAGCATAATGTACTCCCTAGCACTTAACATAAAATATACACACAGGTACAGATTAATATACGCACAGGTATATAGCATAATATACTCACAGGTACTTAACATAAAATATACACACTGGTACACATTGATATACGTACAGGTATATAGCATAATGTACTTACAAGTACTTAACATAAAATATACACACTGGTACACATTAATATACGCACAAGTATATAGCATAATGTACTCACAGGTACTTAACATAAAATATACACATAGGTACAGATCATTATATACACTCAGGTATATGTCATTATATACTCTCAGGAATATATATATATATTCCATATACTCACAAGTATACCCTTTCATTTTTATATATACTTATGTCATTACATACATACAAGTATACACCTTGATATACATACAGGTATACATATACACATTTTGCACTCTAAGCCTACAATTTTTATACTGTAGGTGGGATGGGTACTTATTTGATGCTAATGTCAGGCAACTTAACCTCGATTTCCCTTCTCGTAGACTCCTATGATCCTGTTGGCCAATTACAAAGTCATTAGCCAAATTTCACTATGTTTCGATACGAAACATCTGTTAGTTAATAAATCGAGTTGCATTACTATAGACAACTCTAAAAACCACTGGTTTTTCTTATTTCTATCTAACTTTACCCTATCGTTTCTAACGAAAGACGGGAACCTTTCTAGTCTTTTTCTTATCCCATTGGAAACATTTCAAAGTGGTTCGGGTTATTTGGGTAAAAATGACGATTTTGCCCTCCGTGGGTCCACTAACCTACCCGAGCTCGATTTCATTATTCTTATGAAAATAACCACATACTAATTTCAAAATAACACCCTAGTGGGTTTAATCTCTTTATTCTCAATTATGCCCCATTTTTATTAAACTTTGCGGTTTAGTCCCTGAACTGAAAATTTTGATGATTTTGTCCCCGGGACTGAAATTTACTTCTTTGCATCAGAATTTTCTATTTTTCTCAAGGATCATTTTTGCTCAAAGTACCATATTCAAAATCCTTTAAGAAATGACGTTTTTGCCCTTTTTAAAATTTTTCACAATTTTCACAAATTCGTTGAAAAATCAAAATCTTACAAACGATTTAGTTTTTTGACAAACCTTCCGTGCTACCTAACAGTTTCATCAAGATCTACAACTTTAGTGTTTTAACTTTTCCCAAAATCTCACTGTATAGGGGTATTTTTGGCCAGGGGTATTTTTGGCCATTTTTCAATTCTGCCGAGAGAAATCTTTTCCTTTCAATTTAGTCCCTATGGCATTTTTACAAAAATCCATTTCAAACTTGCAATTCTACCCCTGCATAAACCATTCCATGCCTTAATCAAACAATTCTCATGCTCAAACATTACTTTTACTAAAACTAATATTAAATTTACAAAAACAATACTTTTTGCAAAAATTTGTATTTTGCACTATAAATCAAAGTTTCACAACTTAAACTTACTATTCATCACATATACATGAGATTCCATCAAATACATGCTCAAGAACCCACATGGGTTTGAAAGAATAGAAATCAAAATAAAATCCATAAAATTTCAAAACTTTAAAACTTAAAACTTACCCAAATGGCACTTTTTTTGATTTCTGGCCTTCAAAGTTCCTTTGAACTCCCTCCTAGGTTTCCTTTCCATGCAAAAATACCATGGATTAATTTTTCCTCTTTACCCATGAAAAATCCCTTGAAAACTTATTAAAAAGTTTAGGATTTTACCTTAAAACTTGTGGGAAATCCTTATACTTGCTTGTAAAACTTTTTTGGGGATATTTTGCAAAGTTTGGGGCCTGAGAAATTTTTTTAGAAGTCTTGGTTATGGCTGCCGGAGCTTGGAGCAAAAGAAAGGAAATGAAGTTTTGTGATAACCATGCATTAAATGCTTCCTTATCACATTTGATGACTTATGGTCATCCATTAGACTACCCTAGGTGTCCTCATCTTATTGGGCCACATTGCATGGCTTGTTGGCCCAATAGAATTCAAGCAAATGTCCATTTTATGGAATTAAAAATTTATACTGTGTAATTTTTCACCACACAGTATTTTTCCTATACTGCCGTGGTCAAATCAATGTACTTTTTATCCTTAGACTGTATAAAAATATTTAACTTACTTTTCGTTTACTTTTGGAGGCCAATCATAACATTTTTCGTATCTGCGTTTTCATTTAGCAGTATACTTATACTGCTTTGGCCTCCTCTTTACCCCTGATTTGGGTTTGGACAACTTCTATATCCTGTTTACATTCTAATCACCCACTTATTTATATCACAATTTTACAATTAATCGTGATATAAAATTTATTTTATGGATATTATTTACAAATTTTTGAGTAATTAAACTCATAAAACCTGTATTCGGTAATATCCAACATTGCATCACATTTACCATAAAATTTACATTCAATGCCGTTTATTCCTAATTTATTGTAATTTTTACAAAAATTACAATTTTTACAACAATTTACATTTTTAAAAGTAAATTCATTAATTAAACCCAATTAAATATTAGGTTTTATTAATGACATTTTTCTCGGTCATTACAGGGCCCACTATTTATCTCAGGATTAAGATACAATACAAATGATTGTCTAAAGTGAATCGATTTGTCGAGACATAATTATTAATCCAAATTTGTTCACTTTATGTCCCGATCCAACACATTGTCACCTACGACAACGTGCCAATGTTTCTATTCACAGAGTTCACCTCTGATGGTCAAGACAAACCATCTCCCAATAGGGATATAGATAACATAACAATCTTTACATGAATAAAGCGCCCAACTTTATTCTCTCGATTGTGGATTTTACAATTTAGACCGTCACCTTAAGAATCATGTCTTCCGCATAATCTGTCCATCAAATGTCCAATTCTTAAAGGTTTAGACTAACAGTCTCAAACTATTGTTTGCTTATCATACATTTAACAAATATGAACGTAAAGAGGACAAGATTTGGTGTATAAACATTAAATAAATTCTTTATTGATAAAAACGTCTTCAAAAACTTATTATATTTTTACTCCTTAAGGCATACATGTCTAACAATTCTAATTTTAGTAAAAATCAAATTGACTGATCTAAATCTGAACTCAAAGCAGTAAAAGAAATCAATAATCAATCAAAAAGATGACCCAACTTTTTTTTTTTTTAACTTTTCTAGGAACTTTTTTATACGTTGGAGTGTTTTTTTTTTCAATTTGTTTTTTAATTAATTTTTATAAAAATATAAGTAGGCAATTTCATTATTATGTCCTTTAAAATTAGGACATGTGCTAACACATGCAAGTTTTGGTTAGGTTTTAGATTAATTTTGACGAAAGTCTATTAATTGCTAAGATTTTAAGAGTTGAAGGATTGTTTTGTCAAAATTAAAAAAGGACCAAAATGTCAACTATTAAAGAGTTAAAAGATCACCAATGCAAATTACTTTTAAAAAAATTCCTTTTTTTCACAAATAAATTAAAGGGTTATTTATTTTTTTATACCATGTATTTTAAGTTTATTTAAATAATATACCTTCAGTTTTGATTTTATCAACTTTATACATTCACATTTAATTTAATACATAAATTTATATCTTTGTTTAATTAATCTTAAATTTTGACCTAAGAAATTGTACAAAATACCCTCAAATTAAAAAGAAGATAACTTTAAAAACTTAAAAAAGACTTTGTACTAAAGTTTTTGCCTTAAAAATGTATAGAATACATTCACAAATAGATGTTTTGTGTGTTTTTATATTGTTTTTTCTTTTTTTTTAAAGTTTTGATTTTTTTATCTCTTACTTAAGGATAATTTTGTCATTTTAAGTGTCAAAACTATCTATCGATTAAGATAAAGTATAAATTTATATATTAAATATAATATAAAAATATATATTTGATGAGATCTAAAATCAAGACATAGTTTTAAAATCTAACTAAAATAAAAGGTATATAATGATAAATATAAATGCACATAAATGCCTGAATGGTATGTTCCGTTTGGCC
This sequence comes from Artocarpus heterophyllus, assembly GCA_025403435.1. Lineage (NCBI taxonomy): Eukaryota > Viridiplantae > Streptophyta > Magnoliopsida > Rosales > Moraceae > Artocarpus > Artocarpus heterophyllus. Next base: position 982,609 of record CM046332.1, read on the forward strand.
ATCTTTTTTCTTTTTTTGTTTTTGTGCGAGAATGTTCCGTTAGGACAAGGGGCATAACGGTAAATCCAAAAAAAGAGACACGAACCTCCCTGAGTTCCCGGAACTTCCCACGTTAGCACTCATTGGCGCCACTTTTCGTTTCCCGCGCTCTCTCTCCTTCGAGTTTCCCGTTCTCTCTCCAAACCCTAAAAATAAAAATCCCTAATTTCTCTCTCTATCTATCTATCTATATATTCATACGGAATCTTCATTTCTATAAATTTACAGTCTCAATCCCAGAAAACTACTACTGTTACACTCTACAATATTGTGAAGTACATCTCTCTCTCTCTTGCTTTTTCTCTCTAGAAGAAGAAAAGGAGAGAGAAGAAGATGTTTTACTCGCAGACGTTTCTGGCTCGGAAAGGGCCTTTGGGAACTGTTTGGTGCGCGGCGCATATGCAGAGCCGCCTCAAGAAGTCCCACTACACCTCCACTGACATTCTCTCCACCGTCGGTCTGTCTTCGTTTCCTTCTTTTCTTTTCCTTTTTAAATTTCCATTTTTTTATGAAATAAGGGAAAAAGTTTTCAGCTTGATTTAAGTTCAATCTGGCGATTTGGCTTCTGATGAATGTTTAATCTTGAAATTTTTGCACAGATATCGAAATGGAGTTTTTGAGTGTTTGGGTATAATGGGCAACTATTTTTTTGTATTTTATTTTATTTTTCTACAAAAGTCGAGATTTTTATGTTTTGATATAGAATCAGTACTGGGGGGAACAATCTGATTATTGTTTATTTTTGATGTTATTATTTTTCTTTGAAACGAGATGTTGATGTTTATCAGTATACAGAGAGATTGATTATCTTATGAATATTTAATTTTGCATTTTGTTGTAGCATTTTTCATTTTCTTATTGAATTAAAAATCTTTGACTCAATTTTTCTTTTTCTTTTTCTTTATGTACTATTGTTGTATCGCATGATTATCTATATCAATTTTCAAGTAGCTATTAAAAAAAAAAATCTTGTGTCCAAATAAAGGTGCTTTAAATAAAGAAAAACAAAAAAACATGTTTCTAAGCAGTTCTTGGGATTCTTTGTGACTGCGCACGTGTTCTCTATTGATTGTAGATTACTTCAAGTGGATTTTAGGTTACGTTAAACAATCATGATTATCCTACTTTCATTTTATCATTTTAGATTTAAGATCAGTTAATAAAAATTCTGATCGAAACATATCTTATGACATAGAACGCATAATGTTTCCGGAGGTACCCCTTGCACTGAGACTGTCGAGTCACCTTTTGCTGGGTGTTGTTCGAATATACTCGAAGAAAGTCGAGATCCTCTACGATGATTGCAATGCTGTTTTGATTCGCTTGAGGAAGGCCTTTGCTTCTGTAGACCTTAATTTGCCAGAGGACGCAAGACAGGCACCTGTTCATGCCATCACTTTGCCGGATACATTTGACCTCGATGCTATGGATTTGGATGATAACTTGAATCTTGACGGGTATAATTTTCTTCAAGCCTTTCTTTCTTTCTTTCTTTCTTTTTCTTTTTTCTTTTTAATCTGTTGATCTGCTTTGTACTCTCCATGTTTACTACAGTGTTTTTTCTTTCTTCGTTCAGGACTAACGACCATCATCACCGGAGTCAAGAGGACATCACATTAATTGGTATCTAAAAGTTGTAGATTCTCCACTGTTCTCTTTCTCTTTGTTCGTTGTTTTCAATTCTAGATTCTCAGCAACTTATTTGTAACTTTATCCGACAGATCAAATTCCAATTGGAACAGAGCCTTATGTTTCTATATCTTTTGATGAGGTGAATTGGTTTTCATTGCCTAGCTCATTGTTTCTCATCTGCTTATGTTAGTATTTTAACTTAAGGGAACTATTTTCATTGTTACTGACAAAAAGCTTGGTTGCTTTTAGGATATTATGATTGATATCTCACACCCAACTGGGATTCCCAATCCATCTGGACCAGCTGCGGACCACAAGTATCGAAGTTTTTTGTTTCCTTTCTTTTTCTTTATCTTTTTTTTTTTTTTGACTTCTCTGATTCTTTGTTTGAGGAAACCTCATTGTTTACCTTGGTCCTATTGTTACAGTGCTTTGCCTACAGCTTCAGTGAACACCAATGATGGTGTTCCTTGTCCAAGCAATCAGATTGGCAAAGAAGATATAAGGCATACTGAAGAAAATGTGCGTCCTGATTTTATTGGACATGAATTTCCAGATTTTGTTTTCCAAGATACTGGTCCAAGTAATGATGCAGAAATGCACGATTTGAGGCGTAGTAGTGATAATTCCTCTGAAGATATTCCAGAAGTTGAGGTCATGCGCAACGCTGTCCCTGATAGTTTGGGGAACCCTCCACTTTATCCAAGTAATGACTTTGCCGAGCCACAAGCATCGTTAGACCAAATAATAAATGAGAAAGAAACTCTTTCTCCAATTATTGAAAATAATTTAAATTCTGGAGGAGAGACTCTGCCGTTCCAGCCAAGTTCAGGACCACATGCATCAGCTCCTTCTCTGCATGAAGCTCTGCTTAATGATAAAGCACCTGTTTCGTTTGGTAAGTGCGTTATTATTCATCATTTGCATGACATGCATTGTTGGGGTCATTTGCACCTATTTGTTTTGCATCTTGAATTTTTTTTTCCCTCCTCATGTTGCAGCCATTCGTTCAACACCACCGGTTGAGAAACCACAAGCAAGACCAAGAAAGAGAAAACAGAGAAAACAGTGTTTTGATGAAGCCCCGGTGTTGACTAATAAGTATGATTTGTTATATGATCAAGTTATTTTAATGATATTCTCGTCTCGTATTGCTTACTTATATGAGGTTGTGATATTTGTAGGTTTATGAAGAAGGCACTTGAAGATCCTAGCGAATTAAAGCGCAAAAGGAAGAAGATTCCCTACTCTGCCTTGGGCATATGGAAATTGGAGAAGAATTTAAGAAAGGAAAAAGTTTTCTTTGAGCCTCTAATAACTGGTGAGTGGTATTGGCATCACTTTCCCTTTACCACTTCTAGTTTGTTAGGTTCCTCCTATTGAACAAGAGGGACTTTGGGTGTCTTTCTGCAGGGTTGTGCTTGGATCTTCGTAATGTTTTTGACAAGGATCATATTTCAACAAAACTGCAGTCTTTAAAGGTAGCCTCCTCCGATTCTGGAGATGCGAGATCACCTGCTCTGGAAACTGAAGCTTTCCCAGAGGGTGCAGTTGCCCAATCGCCTGCTGCTGCAACTGAAGCCTCACCACAGCATAGGAGCGAACAACTTCAGACCCCTACTCATGATTATGCCCAGGAAATTGAACATCTTAGGCATGTTGTAAGTGATAATGAGCCGAGTGTCTTACCTGACTTCATTCCCTTGCCTAGAGTGACGCCTTCACGTGGAGTGCGTGACATCAGTCCTTCCACAACTCAAATTTTGGGCTCAACTCCAGTCACGATGGCAGAAACTACTATTGGAACAGGAGTGTTTCCGTCACCAGATTTTCTGGCTTCAACCGGACTTGGTGAGTCTGACCTGGAGACACCAGCATTTTTTAACGAGCATACCGATCTGGAAAACACTCGTCTCTCAGATGTTCCAGAGTTGAATTCTGCAGCAGAAGTGGATGTAAGTTATTCATGTCTCTGCAATATCGCCTATTCTAGTAGCTTTAAGAGCTTTCTACATTATTATTGTTATTTTTTTCATTCTATTAATGCTGTCTATTCTAGTAGCTTTGAGAGCACTTTCTTAAATAAGAAAAGTGCAAGATATGTAGGCATTTGTCCCTCAAAAAAAAAAAAAAAGAAAAAGAAAAAAGAAAAAAGAAAAAAGAAAAAAGATATGTAGCATTTGAATTGTCTTGAGTTACACAGAAATTTAAAGCTCTTGCCATAAAGCAAGTTGTTTAGACTAAAATGCATGTATAATTTTTCAAGGTTCTTTGGGCCCCCTGTTTTTTCAATTGTCAATTTTATGGTAGGGTTATGGTTCTAGATCTGTAAAGAAGAAAAGAATTATTTCTTTTTTGTTTCTGAGTACTTACCTTGAATACTTATTTCTCTATTGAAGCTAAATGGTGTTTGATACTTGTTAAGCTTTCTCTTAATCTATGGAATTCGGTGAATTAACCCGAATGAAGTGAACAGTGAGCAGCATGGATAATACCCTTTGCCAATTTGCAGTTTTGGATTGGGCAAAATTTAACTATCTGTGTTGTTTCTTTGTAGGAACTCTTTTTTCTGGAAGCAGACAATAATACACCAGCAGGTCACTTGATAATTTTTTCATTTATTCTTTGTTTTGAATTAAAGCTATAAAGTAGACAATGCTCTTATTGCTTGCTTCGGAGAGTAAGATTTATTTGGACACGGGTTTATTGTTTCACTTTTGCTCTTATCTCTTGTTACAGCAGGATCTCAAGGAACACATGGAGTTGATTCCTTGTCTGTCAGGACCAGGTTCTGCTTCTTTTCAATACATTTTTCCCGGTTTTTAGAAAATTTATGATGTACAAAATGAAAGATGGTGTGCTTACTGAGACTTCATCATTCTTCTGATGTCTGGTTATCAGGGCTGTGGCTCAATATTTAAAAAGACAGTCTCAGTCTCCTATCACCCCGATATCTGAGAATCCATCCGAAGATCTCAGTTTGAACAAGCTGCTGAAGGGAAAGACAAGAAAGCTATGTGCCCGAATGTTCTTTGAAACACTGGTGATTATATGAGACTTCTTGTTTTAGTCGTATGACCTATATTAGCTGTTTTGATCAGAAGCTAGTATATCGATACTTCGGGTGCAAAATGAATCTTGTTTAATAGGTCCACAGTTTAGATACCTTTTCTGCGGTAAAAAGAAAAAGAAAATAGAACTTTGTGAAAGGGATAGACTTCTGCTGCTTTTGTGAAAAGCCATTCAACTTTTTATTGTATCCATTAAAAAAAAAAAAAAACACAACTAACTATTGGCATGCTAATGGATGAATATTTACGATTGCTATCAGATTTTGAAGAGTAATGGTCTAATTGATGTGGCACAAGAGGAGCCATATGGTGATGTCACCTTGACGCTAACTCCAGCACTTTCGAAGGCTCAAATCTAAGTTATGTTATTTCTGTGCTGGTAAGTTTTTTATTCTGACTGCTGTACTGCATATGGGTTCCGTTTATATACGTGTGTGTGTGTGTGTATGTATGGCTTTTCTGCGGTCCCCCTCGCTTGTAATACTTAAAAAAAAAGAATAATAAAATTACATAATGGTTATTGAACATAATGTTGATGTTGAGTTGCATAACATAGTTTTTGTATGACTAAATTTTTTGTTGTAACGCCGATCTAGCATCGATAGACGTTGAGGACTTGTCATAGTCGTTAGATGATTAAATTTCTCAGTGCTACGTCAATCAAATGCTAATGTTATGATACATTTTTCTCTTGTACGTGTTATTCTGGAGGGACTTCCTAGAAAAACCCCGCAAACACCTGCAGCTGTGCTTTAAATGTTTGCTCTTTGTTTCTTTTGAATTGCTTCAATTAGTGTCTGCATCTGAATAGCTAACTTCACCTTTCATTTGTCAAGTACTTACTGGATTCTTTTCAGATTATACCAATGACTAACAAAGACTAATCTTAGTTTTCTTTGCATTACAGTCAGTGGGGTAAAGGACGGCAACAAAGAGAAGCAGTGTCAACCGTTTGTATAGAAATGGGAACGTCAAATTTTTGACTTGATGAGAAATCTTAGTGGCGCATATGTAATTATTTATTTTTTGTAATCAGCAGTCGGCTTAGCAAGTATTTATAGTTTCCTTTGCTTTTTGTTTATAGAACTACAAAATTATGTTGGGCAAAAAGAAAATCAAAGTTAAAGCATTTCTCTTGAAAAATCCATTGATAGTGTTTATAAAATTGGAGCCTTCTGTTGAAAATTCAGGGTCAGCGTTTGGTTGATCATGGAAAATGATCAACATTTGATTTGTGATCTTATGAAATGTAATCACCAAGGAAGAAATTTTGTACCCAGGATTCTGAAAAGCAAGGATATACTAGGAATTTGATTTCATGGTGCTCCTAACTTCTGAACAAAATGGTCTGAAAACTCTTCTAATGCTTGAAAAAGAGAGAGAAAAAAGAAAATATGAGAAGAAAAGAAAAGAATCAAAATTTTAATGAAGGTGAAATCAGTTTCGATATGGTGCTCGCATTGGTCTGATCTTTTCCTCATGCCTAATCACCATTTGCCGTATATGGAAGGAAAAAAAATATGAAAGTGCAAAGACACCCGTCTTAAAGAATCAAATAAATACGATTGTGTCTTGCTAAAGGTACAAGTTTTGAGGGATTTTACATTGAGGGCGCCCTACTACAAGGTCTACAGGGTCTGATGAGATTATTGATTATGACCGTAGAATTTAAGTCAAACAATGTGCGTCGTACTAGACTGAATATTAAACCGTTTTAGTAGTGTTTTCAAAAACAGTTGAAAAAGATTTTGTTTTGAAAAATGAAAATTTTTAAAGAATTATACAGAAAGTATCTTTGAAATTTTTACCTTAAAAAATATACAAAAATATTTCTAAAAACCCCAAAACAATGTCAAATAGGGTAAAAAGAACCATTACACTCGCTCTATAAGCATTGTCTGATTTAAATTATACAAATTATACGGTCAAGGTCAAAATTCCTGCCGGTGGGGTGCAAAAATTTTAGGGGATGGGCTACAAACATTGAGAAGACAATTTGTACAATAGAAGAAAAAAATTTACGATTTTATTTTTTCAATTTACAAAAAAAAAAATGTACGATTTTATTTCACAAACACACGCACGAATTTGAGGCGCCCAAAAACTTGACCTGCCCTTTTTTTTTTTTTTTTTTTAATGTTTTTTCCGCTTTGGACGAGGAAGAATGGTACGAATACGATGATGAGATTCTACGCAGAGTTCCGTATTTCTTTTCAGGCTTTTTATTTGCGAAAACAAATTAAAAGTTTGGCATTTTAGCACCTGCATATGAAAAGAATCAGCTAACGGATACTTCAACAAGTGTATAAGTCGAATAAACTTTTTTGCCCCCCCCATCCCCACAAGGACGAGGAGCCTTAACCATCTCCTCTAGAAAGTAAAAAATGTAACAAACAAAAAGCCTTGACTAGACATGATCAAAAGGTGAAAAATGAAACTTGGGAGACTAGCCGCAATCAGGCCATCTATCTTTTCACCATCGTCCAGTAACTATTATAAACCACTTCTCTCAAATCATGACTATATTTCTCGCCCAACTTCTGACATTCTCTCCTCTTCTTTACAGCTCTACATTAACTCAGATAACCCTTCTTATGGCCAAAAGATCCACAGCTATATTCTCAAATCTGGGTTTAAGCCCAATACAAATCTCTCCATCAAACTCCTCATATTGTATTTAAAATCTGGTTCTTTGGAGTATGCACGCCAGATGTTTGATGAATTGCCTCACAGAACTCTCTCTGCTTATAATTACATTATAAGTGGTTATCTGAAGCAACAGCAAGTGGAGGAATCTCTCGCTTTAGTTCGCGGGCTGGTATTTTCGGGACAAAAGCCAGATGGATATACATTTTCGATGATACTGAAAGCGTCTACTTGCACTGCTTGTGTTCGGTTACCGCGTAGCTTAGGCAGAGTTGTGCATGCCCAGATAATAAAATTAGATTTTGGGACCGATGACGTGCTTTACACGGCTCTTGTTGACTCTTATGTTAAGAACGGGAAAGTTTGTTACGCTAGGAGAGTGTTTGAAGCGATGTTGGAAAGAAACGTTGTGTGTTCAACGTCAATGATCACGGGATATATGAACCAAGGCTCTTTTGAGGATGCTGAGGAAATATTTAGGAAAACGGTTGAGAAAGATGTAGTGGCATTCAATGCAATGATTGAGGGTTATAGCAAATCCATCGAACATGCTTTGAAATCACTTGACATTTACATTGACATGCAACGATTGGATTTCCGGCCTAATATTTCTACATTTGCCAGTGTTATCGGGGCATGTTCGGTGTTGACGGCATTTGAAGTAGCTCAGCAGGTCCAAGGTCAGATCATGAAGACTCCATTGTATGCAAACATCAAGATTGGAAGCGCGCTTATAGACCTGTTCTCAAAATGTGGCAGGATTGAGGACGCACGTACAATCTTCGATGAAATGCCCGAGAAGAATGTCTTTTCTTGGACTTCCATGATAGATGGTTATGGGAAAAATGGATATCCGTATGAAGCACTAAATCTCTTTAGCATAATGCAAAATGATCACCACATCAAACCTAATTTTGTCACGTTCCTGGGCACTATTTCGGCTTGTGCACATGCCGGAATGGTTGATAAGGGCCTTGAGATCTTCGAAAGCATGGAGAAGGACTACACCCTAAAACCCAGGATGGAGCATTACGCTTGCATTGTCGATCTTTTGGGGCGTGCAGGGCGTTTGTGTCAAGCATGGGAGTTTGTAAAGGCGATGCCTGAGAAGCCTGATTCGGATGTGTGGGCTGCTCTTCTGAGTTCATGTAGACTGCATGGTGACTTAGACATGGCTAGTGTAGCTGCCAATGAACTTTTTAAACTGAATTCGAATGATAGACCCGGGGCTTTTATTGCGCTTTCCAATACTTTGGCAGATGCGGGGAAATGGGATGGTGTGAGTGAACTTAGGGAGACAATGAAGGTAAGAGGGATCTCTAAAGATACCGGACGCAGTTGGGTTGCTGCTGATTAATGTAATTGGTAAGGTTATTGAAATTGCTTATACGAATCCATTCTTATAAGCATAGGAATGGAATGGTGATTGTTGGTTATGATTGTAAAAAGCATTGGATTTCGTTGTTGATTGAATTAGTAATGTTGTTTTTTTCTCTTTGGCATCGACACTAGGCATTTTTGCGTGAGCAGAGCGATGGATGGGTGGGGGGAGGGGAGGAAGGGATGCAGTTTGACCGGTGTTCTAATCGGTGGTGTTTTGAATGGTTTGGAAGAGTTCGAGCGACATTTTGAAAAACAGTCCATACTTCAGAGGGACGTTTATGAAAACAATCCATTAAATTTGTCATCCATGCCATCTTCATGCTCTAGCCATGCCATGCATGTGACTTAGATTGCTGAAATCGGGAATGGAAATTTGGAATGAGATTGGAGAAGTTTTGGAAATGCTAATGTAGCAATAAGCGGAACATTTGAAAACTTTCCAGGTGATTGTTCGTATGGTTCTGAATTTCAATGGCCTCAAAAAGTGGCAGAAATCACTACTATGTGAAGCTGTTTTCAATTATAACTGCATTGGAAATTCAGGTATGATTTGGAATTCTGTTTTTGGTAACTTTTTTTGTTCTTCCTTTTGCCATTATGTTTGAGTTGCTTAATGCCGTTTCTTTGAGTAGAGAACACAAAAACTGCATCTTTCGGTTGATTGTTCTATCCGAGATGTGTGCCAAAACCCGAAAGAGCATTGCTAGTCAACCATGAAGCTTTGCAGACAGTGGTGTAGCTAGTCCCACTGAGGTGGGTGTATATTTTTTTAATTGAAAATAAATGACATAAAACTGTTTAAAGAAATTCTATTACAATATCTTCTAGAAACTACTAGATTAAATCATATTGTGTTTTACACTGTAAAACACGCTTTATCGGTACTGTGTTGTCTTAAAATGATTGATTTTTTATATAAAAATTGTTTGTTTTGCATCCTTTTTTTTTAAAAAAAATTGTGATTTTTATCAGATTTAACATTAAAAAATACGCACTATCGATACCATAGAATTTTTTAATTTAAATTATATACCATGCTTTTTAAATATATAAAAAATCATATCTTATATTTTAGATTTTATCACATTTATACTTTCAGATTTTAAAATTACGCACCATTCTTACTTTTCATCAATCATTGATCTATTTAACCAAACACGTTTGAGCATTCTTAATACAATAACAAAGAATTAGGAAAAAAAATAAAGATTTAACATGAATTTAAAATGTAAAGCTATAAATGAGATTTACTCCAAAATATAATCACAAAACATTTTACAGTAGCTCATGAGTCCAAAGTCAATGGGGTTTGATTCATCGACTTTATAATCTAATATAATCCAAACATTCTCTCTCTTTTTTAAGGTTTGATTCATGTTAATTTTAAAAAAATCCCTTCCAACACTTTTCGATGATATTAAAGGCTACGATCTCAGGTAATTAGTGGAGAGTATAATTAATGTGTTAATGGCCTCAAGTACGAACCATGCAATAATGTCATTGGATAATTAGGCCATCTATATCATCACCCAAGGGACAAGAGACTTCGGCATCTAAAATAGCAAGGGACGCCACTGGATTGCCAATAAAATAAATTTAGTCTTTTATTTACTAATATTATGTCTATATACCTACCTACATATATAGAATATGCAAGCAAGGACAAAGCCACCTACGGACGACGACGGACCACTCTAAAATTCTATCTTTTTATTCTGTATGTGACAAATTGTAGCAACCAATAACCTCTACTCAGGATGTTGATTATTCAACAAACATAGCATCCTACTATAAAAAGGAATGAAGCTTTTTTTTTTTAAGGGGAAAAGGAAGATAATTCATTAATGGCTATCGGCCAAAATAGATGGAGCGATGGAAGCTGGGCGCTCTTCGAGCCAAAATCTATCCTCCATAGAGAAGAGGGCAAAATTTGCTAGGAGATGGGCGGCAGTAGTGTTCCCTGAACGAGGGGTAAAGCTGCAAGTTCCACCACCAACTGAAGTACAACAATGTTTTACATCAGAGATAATGCTATCACTAAGGGAAAAAGGATTTTAACTCCTTATAGCATTAATAGCAGGGAGGCAGTCGCTTTCAATGAGCAAAGCCTTCAATCCCGTCTCGATTCCAAAAGCGAGGCCTTCTCAAATTGCAAGCAATTCACTGTCAACAACAGAGAAATTCCGCATGATGCGTTTTGATAATGCACCAAGAACATTACCCTCAGAATCTCGATAGATTTCACCTACTCCGACGTAGCCTAGATTGTGGTGAACTGCTGCATCAACATTAAGCTTTAAGATACCTGAAAGAGGCCGGGACCAATGGGAGGAGCAGGTGGTAGTGTGGAGGGCTGGAGAGAGCACTTTTGAATTGAGAGCTCTGAAGTCCTTCAAATAGCAGTCAGCCTTTGCAAGCATTGTCAAGGGTTCGTAGAATTTGGTCTGATGGAGGTATCGGTTTCGGTTATACCAATTCTGCCAGAGAATAACGGAGAAAAGTTTAAAATCTAATTTTGTACCAATCTGCAAAAGTTCTACCATTGAATTTCCTGAGGATATGCCACAGTGTGGAAATAGACCATATTGCTTGGGTTGCTTGGTAGTGGAAAAGAGCATGAGCAGTGTTTTCCTCATCGTCATGGCAAAAGCAACAAATTTTGGGGACATTTACGTTCCTTGATCGAAGGGCTGTTGCAGTGGGAGGAATATTATGGTACGCCTTCCAGAGGAAAATTTTTACCTTGTTAGGAATCTTGAGAAACCACATAAAGTTCCACCATTTGGAGGATTTGTTCTCTGAAGTTGAAGCATGGTTCTGTTTTGAAGTGAAGGCAACATGATAATCGTTGTTGACGGAATAGCGACCATATGTCCCAAAGTGCGAAATGAGTAGGTCGTCCTTTCTTCAGGAACCAATAGGGATGGTATAAATGTGTTCTTTGTCGACATGAAGAAACAACATGTCAACCAGATTTCAACTCCACCCCGTACCACTTTTAAGCATGAGATCAGTCACAAGATAATCCTCACCAATAGGACTGGGAGAGACGGGCTTGAAAGTAGTCGGGCGGGCCGTCAAGGGTCATGGAAAGCATTGATATTAGAACCATTACCTCCCGTCCAGCAAAGCCCTTGTTGGAGAAGATCAAGGCCCCAAGATAAACAAAGCCAAAAGAATGAAGACCCGGCTGAAGGCCAGGATTGCAGAAGGGAAGAGTTTCAAAAAATATTTAGACTTCAAGATCTTGTGAACTAATGAATCTTGGTTGTGAAGAAGTCTCCATCCCTGCATTGCAAGCATAGCTTGATTGAAGGAAGAGAGATCACGAAAAGCCAACCCACCATGAAGTTTTGATCGACACATTTTGTCCCAACTAACCCAATGTATTTTGCGCTTATTATCAGTGGAGGCCCACCAGAATTTGGAGATTAAAGAGTGCAGCTCATCACAAAGAGTGGCAGGGAGCTTGAATATGTTCATCGTGCAAGTGGGTAAGGATTGAACCACAAGCTTAATTACAACTTCATTACCCCCAAAAGAAAAGAACTTTGCCTTCCAACCCTGCAATTTTTTCCACAACTTCTCTTTGATGTAGCTGAGAGTATGTCTTCTATTTTTCCCAACAAGAGATGGGAGGCCAAGGTGTACCTATCGTGTCTTTTGGACAAGCTAAATCCCATAAATTGTTGAATCTCAGCCTTTGTTTCAGCAGACACATATGGGCCATAGTAGACACAGGACTTGTCAAAATCTGCTTTTTGTCCAGAAGCAGCCTTATAAATACCTAGAATATGCTTTAGTTGAGAGCATTTCTATAGTTTTGCATGACAAAAAAAAATACTATCAGTGAAGAAAATAGGACTTATTGGAGGGATTGTTCTAGTGCATTGCACACCATGCAGTTGACCATTATTTTCGCGTCATTGACGAGTGCTGTAAGACCTTCTGCGTAGATAATGAAAACATAAGGCGATAAAGGGCAGCCTTGTCTAACCTAGAGGGAAATCCTTTCACAAGAAAGGAGAAAGAAAAGGTGGAGATGCATTCTTGAACAAGCTTACACCAGCGGCTGCTAAAACCTAGTTTTGCCAGCATTCCCAAAAGAAAGTTCCACTGGATAGGGTTAAGAGCCTTACCCATGTCAAGTTTGAAAGCAACATGTCCCTTCCTCCTTATGTTGCATTTCCTTCTTGAGATTAATTTGAAAGCAGTGCTGATGCTATCAAAGATCAATCTATTTGGAACAAAGGCACTTTGGTTGCTAGAGATGAGTTGGTGGAGCCACGATTTGAGCCTGTTTGCCATTGCCTTCATGATTGTTTTATAGAAAACACTATAGAGACTTATTGGACAAAAGTTTGCAGTATGGGTTGGCTCTTTGACCTTTGGAATGAGAGTGACCAAGGTGTGATTAAATTTCCTAATTGATTCCCCCTTTGTTTAAGACATCCAGACATACCTTTGTTAAAAGGCCACTAATAGGTGACCAATTTTTCTAGTAAAAGATTGCTTGAAATCCATCCGATCCCGGGGCTTTTGCAGGGTTCATACTAAAAAGTGCTGCTTTGACATCATCTGCAGTAAAGGGAGAGTCTAAAACTTGTTGCATCTCATGAGAGCATCTAGTGGTAACCGATCCCAGGGCTTTTGAAATAGATGAAGGTTGAGGCTTAGCAGAGGAGAACAAATCCCTGTAATAATTTTCAATGCTAGAAGTAATGTCTCCATGGAAATTGACCCAGCAGCCGTTGCAGTCCATTAAACCTTTGATTTTATTTCGACGCCATCTTTCGGAGGCCTTGTTATGAAAATAAGTTGTGTTTTTTTCTCTTGCTTTCAACCAATCAGCCAGAGAGCACTCACGCCAAGGAACTTCTTCACAAACAGTAGCAAATGAGCTCCTTCTTAAGACTTTTGATTCTCACCATATCAGCAGCAGAAGCAGGGCACTTGTATAATTCCGTGAGCTTAGATTGGGGCTCTTTTAATTTTTTTGGGATTGATCCAAATTTGGGGCGGCTTCATGATTTTACATAAAAAGTGACCATATTTTAGGTAAGAAGTGACCACATCTAGTTTACCACTAAGGGAAGAAATAACAGTGGGCCCTGAAAGCTATGCCAAGATGTATCTAGAATCTTATCAAAATCTTCCTCCTTTAGCCAGTAAGGCTCAAACCGGAAAGGACTCTTTTTATTTGGGCTTTGACTGATGTTACTCAGGAGAAGGAGGAGTGGGTAGTGATCAGAGTTTGAAAAATCCAGGTGTATTGGATGGTGAATTGGGAAGAAAGTTTCCCAGTCCGTGTTAGAAAAATAGTACGTAACAAAATTTTAAAAATTTTATATCAGAGTATTTTTTCGAAACACAAGTTTGACATGCTATATGCATAAATTAACCAGATCTTACTAACCTTTGTATGCCGAAAAGCTCCTGCAATCAGTGAAGAGAAGTAACGTTCCAAAAGAGCCTCAACCAACTATCTTCTTTGCTATTCTCTATCCACGATCGGAGTGAGTATAGGCTCACACATTCAGCTCTTCCACCAGGTGACTCTCCTTCCAACCAATTGACAGAATCCAAAGCTAATGTTCGTGATTTGTGAACAAGAGCTCTCAGGGAGTTTTCAGATTCTCACTAGCAGAGTATCACTCTTAATCTCTCAATTAATCTAAATAACTTATGTGACTTACTCTCTATTTATAGAGGTTGGGTCTAGGGTCAGTCCTTATCAGATTAGGTCTCAAAATTCGAATTAGAATCAAATTCGGATCAATATTTGATAAGATCCGCGTAAAAACGCGTGATCTTATCCTTCGCTCATCGGCAGGCCGATCAAGATGATCGGTAGGCCGAACAGGCCACATCGGCAGGCCGAACTGGCCCCATCGGCAGGCCGAACTTGAGGATCGGCGTGCCAAACTACCGATTAATATCTCAGTGAATCTTTTATTTTTCACCTAAGATTTTATAAGATAAAATCTCAGTTTTAATTCAAATAACCCAATAGAAAAGTTATCTGATTAAAACAACTTTATCTTGATACTCTCTAGAAAAATAAATGAATTCCTGATAATTCTACAAGTTTATCTTGATCTAATTTATTCAAAATTAAATTAACCGATAAACAGACAAGAATTATCCGATCCTAATAATTCAACAAGTTTAGCTTGAATTAATTTTATCACAAAATTAATTCAACCGATAAACAGACATGAATTATTTGATTCTTTCGAATTTCAACTAATCTAATAAATCTGACAAAAGTCACAAATTAGTGGAAAAGCACACTGTATCGTTACAGGATGTTGTGAGCTAGCAAAGGGGACCAAATGGACCTTTATAGTTTAAGCTCCTAATAATTATGAAACCCAATATTCCAGATATATATTTCATAATTATTAACTCCAACGCTATTCCACTAAAAGCTTGGAGTTGCACTCTCGAACTACATAGAATTACGAAGCTCGTATAGCTAAGTCTCATTGACATATTATAGTGTATCGTATCCCCATAGGATTATCCATAACTGGCTTAAGGACAAGTTCTGTCTTACCTTCTCGATTATTTTTATCTTACATTTTATTATCTCACCATCGAAAAATTACCATCTAAAGACAGTATACCATTCGGTTACACCTATGTATCCAAATGGTTGAGCGCTCCAGTTTTTCAATTACAGGATAACGCATATAAGAGGATATCACCACTCCTAAAGAGGAGCTATAGATTTCATATCTATGAATAACAGGTCTACGCTATCAAGAGTCATGCCTCCAACGTACCGGCATGCATACCGTTATTAAGATGTGGGTGTCACCTTTTGGTATATCAAAAGACACAAGTCAAGACAACGGGCCCACTATTCATCTCAAGATTAAGATACAATACAAATGATTGTCTAAAGTGAATCGATTTGTCGAGACAGAATTATTAATCCAAATCAATTCACTTTATGTCCCGATCCAACGTATCGTCACCTGTGACAATGTGCCAATGTTTCTATTCACAGAGTCCAACTTCGATGGTCAAGACAAACCACTCCCAATTGGGATATAGACAACATAACAATCTTTACATGAATAAAGCACCCAACTATATTTTCTCGATTGCGGATCTTATGATTTAGACTGTCACCTTAAGAATCGTGTCTTCCGCATAATCTGTCCATCATATGCCCAATTCTTAAAGGTTTAGACTATTGTTTGCTTAACATACATTCAACAAATATGAACGTAAAGAGGACAAGATTTGGTATATAAACAATAAATAAATTCTTTATTGATAAAAATGTCTCCAAAAATTTGTTACATTTTTACTCCTTAGGGCATACATGTGTAATAGTCTGCTGTAGCTATGCATCTATACAATCGGCCAATGACATTTGTATCACCCCCTCTTTTATTAGTCCAAGTGAAAGGCTCATCAGTGAAATTCGAACTGCAAAAACCACAGTCGTCTAAGGCAGATTGGAAGTCTTGCATAAAAGCTTCAGAGCGAGGGGGCCTCCTATTTTTTCAGAGTTTACAACGATTTCATTGAAGTCTCCGAAGTAGAGCCAAGGATAGGAGACATGATCTTTAAGATGGCAGAGCAGCTTCTAGGAATGAGAGCACTAGAATTGTTCTAGGAGACCATAGAAGCCAGTGAAGGTCTAGGCTCTTAGACATAGTGCCTTAAGGAGTAAAATGTTGTAATATGTTTTTGAAGACATTTTATCAATAAAGAGTTTATTTATTATTCATATACCAAATGTTATCCTCTTTATATTCATTTCTGTTAAATGTATGATAAGTAAATAAAAGTCTGAGACTATCAATTTAAACCTTTAAGAATCATACATATGAGGGACATATTATACAGAATACATGAATTTTAAAGGTGATGGTCTAAATCATAAGATCTGCAATCGAGGGAATAAAGTTAGGCGCTTTATTAATGCTAAGATTGTTACGTTGTCTATATCTCTAACGAGAGATGGCTTATCTTGGTCATTAGAGTGACTTTGCAAGTAGAAACATTGGTGCATTATCATAAGTGACGATGTATTAAATCAGGATATAAAAGTTGAATTGATTTAGTTAATAATTCCATTTGTGTAAATCAATTCACTTTAGATAATCATATATGTTATGTTTTAATCCTGAAATGACTAATAGGCCCATATTCTTGACTTATGTCTTTTGATGTACTAAAGGGTGACATCCTAACTCTATGATGGTATGCATATCAGTATGTTGGAGACATGAATTTTGATTCATGTAGACTCATTATTCATAGATATGGAATCTATAGCTTTTTTATATAGTTAATGATATTATCTTATATGTATTATCTTGTAATTGAAAGACTGTAGTGCTTAACCATTTGGATACATAGGTGTAACCGAATAATATACTGCTTATGGATAGTAAGTATTTCAATGGTGTGAAGGTAAAACGGAATTTATCCTTAAGCCGTTATGAATATTCTATGGGCATGTAACGCATTATGATATGTCATGGACGGTTAGCTTATTGAAGCTTTGTAATTTTATGTAGTACGAGAGTGCAGCTTTAAGCTCTTAGTGGAATAGTGTTAGAGTTGATAATTATAAAATATGTATTTAAGATATTGTATTTTATAATTATAAAAGCATGAACTATATATGTCCCTCGGGTCCTCTTTGCTAACTCATTATAAATTCTATAACGATACGGTATTTTTTTTTACATATTAATGACTTATGCTAAATTATTAGATTGGCTGAAATTCGATAAGATTGGATTTAATAATTCATGTTAGTTTATCGGTTGAATTAATTTTGTAAATTAATTCAAGATAAACACGTTGAATTACTTGGAAAATATTTTATTTAATATGGGATTATCTGGATATGGTTGTTTTAGTCAGATAACTTCTTTATTGGATTATTTAAATTAAAATTGAGGCTCTATCTAAGATTCTCAGTAGAAAATATGATATTCTCAGGGATTAAAATTATTGTAAGTTTGGTAGGCCGATGGGAAACTTCGGCCTACCAATGGAGCAAGTTCGGTAGGACGATCTCCCAATTCAACTTGCTGATTGTGCTATAATCTGTATATAAGTTTTTAATCAAAAGTTGATCTAGACTCGAATTTTAAGGCTTAATCTAATAAGGTTTAACCCCAAACTCGACCCCACTGTAAATAGGGGTGAGTTTTTTCAGTTATTCAAATCATTTAAGAAACATAGAGTGAGTACTCTAGTTTGAGAAGCTCTGAAACTTCTCGAGAACTATTGTTCAACATCAAGAACCTTACTTTTAGGTATTCTCAAATAGTTAGAAGGAGAATCATCAGAGGAAAAACTGTATAACATGTGACCACCCACACTCCGATCGTGGATAGAGAATAACAAAGAATATTAGTTGGTTGAGAATAGCATGTTAAACTTGTATTTTATAAAATATTTTAATTTAAAATTTTAAAATTCTACTACATACCGTTTTTCCAATATAGGCATCACAAAAGAGATGCCAAACAATGGTGTGAATATGGTTTTTGGAAGAGTTTTGGACTGACGATTGGAGACAGACACTTTCCAATCGTCAGTCCAAAGGAGCACGTTGCCACCCTTCACTATTGACAAAAAAAGCATCATGAAAGCCCAAATGATCTTTCACGTTGTGAGCATGGAGTTTAGAGAGTTTGGTCTGAGAAAGGAAGACCAAGGATGGGGAAATTGCATGGACAACCTTCCGTACTTTTTTGAACATCTCGAGTTGCCCCATTCCTCGGACGTTCTAGTAGAGGAGACACATTGTTCCCGGCAACCCCTCTTGGCAGAGGTCGTTGATAGTTCAGTTTTGAAGGTTTTTGCCAAATCCACCATCGCTTTGGACTTTTTCTACACGTCATCTTCTCTATTGCTTGGAAGGAGGTTGCTTTTCCTCTTACCAGTTTGCGTTTGATTGCAATCTGAATCTAGTGGGTTGGTAGGGGGAGTAATGCCTTGAGTGAGATTTTCTTTCTTCCTTTGGGTTGGGGAATTTTGGCCAGCGGAGGAAACGAGATGAGAATCTTCTATCACTAAGGGTTGAACCGGTGCATGTTGATGGATATAGTGGTGTGTTGCAGGCTTTACTTTATGCGTGTTGAGTGGTTTGGATATCGTGTGGGCCCATCAATTGTTGGTGCCGATGCTATGGGAAATTCAATAGGCCCATGGGATTGTTCAGGTTTTTTGGGAATACTCACGTGGGTGGGAGATTTAATACGCACGCGAGAATCATCCTGGATAGTGTGGCATGTTCACAAGGAGGTTCCAATATTCTCATTGCTTTCGAAGTACCACCATGTGGTGTAGCATGCTTTTGGACTTCCGATGTCTTTGTAGCCTTCTGGAGGTTGACGCTCAGGTGAGATTAGGGTATTTCCGATGAAACCAGGCAAGCAGAGCGAGGACTGGCTTTGAATAGAGGCCGTTGTCGAATTGTTATATCTTATTTGGGCACTGTTATACATCCCGACCGGGCAGTGGGACTCACAGGCCCACCCCACTGAGAGGGCCGGGCCACAGCCCGGTGGGAAAAAAAAAAAGGTTTTCCATCTTATTTTTGCTGGTTGTTTAGTAACAATCCATGGGCAGAAAATGTAAGACTTAGTTTCCCTTTGTTCAACAGCCCCAGGGTCGGTACAATCTCGAGCAATGTGGGTAGGAATGCCACCGCGGAAACAGAAATCAGGGAGATGCTCATATTTCACGTCAGCTTCCATGACTGACCCTTCTTTGCCAAGTCTTGCTTTGATGCGTCGGCGGAGACAATTCTGATCCTGAGAGAGTTCCCCAAACAAGACTTTTCTGGGTATTTATAGACATCTGTGGCATTGGGAATCGGGACTATTTTCTTAGGCATTTCCAAGAGGGAGGGGAATGGGAACAAAGATGTGGGCCCATATACTGCCCTTCTTGTTGAAATTGCTGATTGTTGTCCCAGCTGTATTGCAACTATGAAGCTGTCTGAAAACGCCTTCCTTTTTCTCGCCAATACAACAGATCAAGAAATCAAGATTGACTGTTTTGATTAGTAATAAATTATTATTGTCATATTATTGGGGTGTACGACAATATTATTATTGTCGTATTGTGTGACGAAGAAAACTGTTGGATGTTTGCGATCTTGTTACATGAGTAATATACTTAGAAAATTTATTAGTATTTCATGAATTCAATTTTAGCCGTTTTGTTTATGTCATTTTCTTGAATTACATGTCTATATAGTACTCTCGAATCTGTATTATAATGGTGCTGAGGTCTCAATGATTAAAAGAATCACGATGATTGATACGCCATAGATATAAACAGGGACACTTGTTATTTTGGTGAATTTCTATGGTGAAAAGACAGTCTAGAAAAAATCTAATTTAGTTAGAGAAAAAAATAAATTGGTGCAATATTGCTACTACATTTTTTAAAAAAGAAAAAAGAAGGAAGATTGAATAACTGCAAATGTCATTGTACTTCTTCGTTTTATTAATTAATTCGAAAATGTAATCAAGCTAGTTTAAAAATGCAATATGAAGATGGTTTTTTTGACATATTTGTGTAGTATGCACCAATTTTTCCTCTTGGGACTGAGTTAGGCACGCCCAATAAGGAGGTTACAAGCAGGATTAATCTTTTTTTTTTTTTTGGAGAAAGGACTAATCAATTTTATGGTGTCAGTATATTATTAGTCCTATATTAAATCTAATTATCCAAGGTGGATTGATTAATGGCTCATATGTAAAGCTATTATTGGTCTATAGTTCTTTAGCTTGGCTTGCCACTTATCATGATCTCATGTTGCTGGTTACTGTTAGGATAAACACCTTTAGAGCATATGATATTTTATAAAGAATATATTTATAAATAAATAAAATAAATTTTTTATTATATTTGTGTGTATATATTTTTGAATGCTTTATGAATATAATTAAAATTTCACAATTATTTATGTGACCTTAAATATTGCATATAAGTATTACATACAAAAGGATAATATTAAGGATGATAATTAAAATAGTTAGTAGCATAAAATTAATTATTATAATTAATTTTTTAATTAAAGTATGAAATTTTAATTGAGTGTTGTTAGTGTAGGTTATTTCAATAAGAATGGAACGGTCTTATTCGAACCGTTAATGTAGTGAGTCATTTAATGAGTACACAGTACATAATGAAATTATATAGGACTGGAATAATGTGATATAAACAGCTAAAAATTTCTGTTAAATATAGTAAGTTCTAATCATATCAGCCGATGGTTATATATAAGATGAGTTATTAGCATACTCCCATTTATAGGTATACGTATTTTACTTAGTATAGATTCGAGAATCTAATCCTTTTCTTTGTATTTTGGAGGCATAATGAAGTTAGCAGCCAAGAATGTTAATATTATAAGACAAGATCCATTCCTTCTCTAGCAAGAAGCAAATAAATAATTCTCTTGAATATTAATTTAGGTCTTGAATAATAAGAGCGCTCAATTTGTGATTAAGTTTATGAATTTATTATTAATTAGAGAATCAAGGACACTCAAAGATGAAGATGTAATTAGAGAGGTTAATAGATTTTACCTAGCTCTAATTATAAATTATTTATGGAGGATCAATTTAAGTATAATAACTATATCAATGGATGATTCAATTCTTTGAATAAAATATATTCATAATTTTCAAGAGCGTAATTCCAAGTTTGTAGTGGAGAAATTTCAGAATTAGTAAGATTGATAAATTAATTAAATTGTTAATTAATTATTAATTTTATTTGAACACATGGGTGATGAATTATTAATTTAGTTTTAAATAAATACTCACTCCGAAAATTAAATAATGTGTTTATTTAATTAGATAACATAGTGTAAGTGAGACCTAAACTATGGGTATATGATACAGGGATTTATCTTTGTCCGAGACTTACTTCTTCTCCTAGTTTTTTAATTTATAAAAAAAAGAAAAAGGAAAATAGTTTTTTTTAATAATTTGAATATGTGCATTTGGTGCACATTAAACAGCACAACGTGCACTATAGTCATGTATTTAATGCGTGATTTTTTTTTAAAGGCTAACGTGTTTTTTTAAATAATAAAAAGAAAAAGATAGAGATAAAAAAGGATGGAGATAAGCTTTAGGTTTATTTTGATAATCTGAACAACAATAAAATTCCTCAAATGCATCTATAAATAGGTATTTAGTGAGAGCTTTTATTCATTTTAAATCCGATTGTTATTCTCAATTTTAGAGAGAAAAAGCCTCGAGAAAATTGTTCTCTCTAACTAGGGGTGAACAACGGGCGGTTTGACGGTTTTTGGGTGGGTGCGGGTCGTTTTTTTAAATGACGGGTTGGCGATTAACCAACCCACAAACCGCCTGTGGAATGGCAAGCGGTTTCGGTTTGGGGTCGGGCGGTGCGGGCGGGTGGGGCGGGTTGAGTCACACTAATGTACAATATAATTTTTTGAGCTCTTTTTTATTAAAAAAAAGTGAAGAAAATTTATAGAAAATATAAGATGATAATGTATGAAGTATTCCCAACAACAACCAAGTTTGACGCCTAAAGACAATGACCATATTCACAACAAATTAAGAAACATAATCATTCATTGTAACAAGAAACATCAACTACAGATGAAGTGACTTCCATAAAACTTGTTCATTAGGTTCGAAAATAACATGATACTATAGATGAAATGATGAACAAAGTCAAGTGTTCTTTTTCTTTTTAAGGAGTGAGGAGTGGGGGAGGTTTAGATTAGGATTTTTTTTTTTTTTTTTAAGAATTAGGCTTGCGGGTATCCGCCTGTCAACATATATAAACGGGCGGATTGAACCCGCAGAGTCCTTTTTTTCAGACGGACCGAGCGTGGGCGTGGATGGCCAGCGGTTACGGGGCGGTTTTTGTGCACCCCTATCTCTAACCACCCCTTGGCATTGCTCGGCAGTATGAGATGCTACACGGCATAAATTAATTAAAAAAAAGAGGGGCGTGTATATGATTCACGGTTTTTTTTTTTGTCTCGTGATTAGATCATGTATAAAAGTTGCAGTGCCATAGGCTTATAATTCAATCATTTACTTATATGATGAGTTAAGCACAAAGGCTATAAGCAGCACACGGTTTTCTTTTTTCATGTTAAGAATATGGCTTCCCCAACATGGAAAGGACTTGCTTCACTAATGGGATTTAGGCCCAAACTTGCTGGCCAGTGAGCAGCAATCGTTGCTGCAGCTTGGGCCTCTACAGGCTGTTGGTTGCTGCATAGGTCTGTGACACATGCCACGGCTGTCACTGTTGGGGTTGCAGTTACGTCGCGGTCCCATACCCTAGTGGGTTTTCGAAACCCAACAGGATATGGTCCCGACCCTTCTGACAAGTCCACCGATACTTAAAAAAGATCCGGATCAAGATTAAAGACCATGAAGAATTACTAGATTAGGAATTTAATTAATTCATTTATTATTTCAATTGGAATGTAATTTTAATTTTCTAAAAAACCCGGTTAAATGCTATTTCAATTCCAATTATGTATTATTTTATACTATGTTTGATAATGTTTATAAAATGTCCATGCATATAACGTGCCATATAGCATAGATTAGTGCCTACTCCATTTATTATCACATGTCATGCATACATATGCATTCGTGCATTATATTAAAAGTATTTTGTCTATAATGTAGAATTGCGTTATAATAATTTTAATGTGATTGAACTTTATTTGCAAAGATGTGATTATATGTGAATAAAATTTCCGTTATATTTTAGTAATTTCACCTATTTATTTTGAGCTTGTAATTTTAAAGAGTTTAAAATTATGGGAAGCGTAAAATTATTTTATTTGATCTTGGTTAATTAAATTGTTTAATTTTACTAGGAATTTATGAAGCGTAAGATGTTTTATAAATTAATGAAATACATACCTATTGCAAAACAATAAGTAGAAACGGGTTGTATGATAATACGACCCACTGGTCTCTACTATTAGAGCAACTCCGTAAAGTTCAAATGGCACTTTGAGACAACAATGATTTCATCCTTCCTATAGAGGGTGTCTATTTTAGTCGATGCGAGGTTATTCTTTCTAGTGATAGGATTTCAGGATGTACCTCTAATTTGAACTACCCTACGATGGCACTTCAAAGTTAAGGATTTGAAATACGATATAGTAGGTTACACTCATAAAGATATGATTAATTGCTAATTGCATCTTGACCAAAACAATGGTAGTTAATTAATGTTGAAAATATGAGATATTTTAAATAATATTTATTAATGTTGAAAATACCTTAAAATGCTAACTAATAATTAATACATATATTTATTATTATAATTTTCTAAAATAAATCTGTCACTTTCAACTTAATAGAAACCATTTTTTTGCACCATGAAAACATATCATATTCTATTTATTTTATAAAAATAGTAGTCATAATTTATCAAACATTTTTATAATTTCAATTGACTATTTGTAAGTCAATTTAAATTGAATTCCGAGTTAGCATAATTCATGCTTTATGCGTATAAACCGAAGTATTTATAGTAAAAAGCTGTTTATGGGTCTATATCCAATTTATGGATGCTTTTAAACTTTTCTTACTCACAATATGGAATTGCAAAATAATGTTTTGTGATCTTGAGTTGCCTTAGAGGCTTGTGAAATGCTTGTGGACTCCATGAACGTTTTATTATTGTTGTTATTGTTGTTGAAATAATAATAATAATAATAAACTTTACAAAATTTACTAACATGCATAAATTAACTAACTATGCACATATAGGATATTGTCAATTCTGGAATTTTCAATAATCCTTATGGCTTAGAAAATTTCTATCATGTTTTATGATCTCATCAAAATCGAGATCGATCTTATATCTATAAACTTTGTGCTCACCATTTCTGAATTATAGTGTTGAGTTGTTGATTACTATGATCTGAATTCCTCTTGCTAAACTAATGTCATGTAAGAATTTCGTATAATTATCATAAATCATAAATTCATTTTTATCAATCAATCTCAATTTGAATATTTTAATTGAGATTCTTATAAATGTCATCACTTTGACTAGCACACGAGATTCTTAAATCATAAATCCTTAATTTAGCACATTGAATAATTATTTTAATTAACCAAGTGTGCTATCATGATATCACATTTTTGCTATGTGTTTCATACATAAAGCATATTAAATTAGGCAATTATAACGTTATTTATTATTAAAGTCTTATAGTTATTAAGATTTTCTACATGCCCATGAATTAGGAAAATTCATGTCCACAAATCATGATTTAAACTTGTGAGTTTTCTAAACTTAATAGAAGATTTATAACCTTGAACCAAATTCTTATAGCTTCGCATAACGCTTAATGGTACTATGTATTACTGAATTTAATCAAATTATAGAATAATCAAATTTAAGCTGTAACCCCACGGACCTTTACCTCTAAATAATTGTTCGTATTTCTAAGTAAACCTTGACTTAACTACACGGATTCTCTATGGTATAATCGATCAGGTGATGTTCGCATAAAATCCACTAACGCAAGTGCACGTTATCGATCAAGTAATACAATAGTGAGTAAGAGTATCGTCTCACAGGGACTGTTGTATAATAATCTAACTAAGTACTAAAATTGGATTAACTCTAAGGTTTATCTAGTTGATCATATGAGGTTGTGATTAAATAATTTACTGAACTAGAGTACTAAATTAAAAATAAAAATTGCAATCAATCTCAAAAGATACTTCAATAAGACAAGGCGTTAAGGCATTTGATTTCACCATAATCACTAGATATAAATTTCATAAAATTACGCAACCCAATCAATAATACACATGTGATGACGGAAATTCCTAAATTATTTACTATCCTATCTCTAGGTATAGCAAACCTACTCAGTTTATTAACTCACTATATCTCTATGTGAATTTAAATAAATCAGAATGCATTAGGATTCATGAACTTTCCAAATGAAGCCACACAAATAATATGGTATATCTCTATCCATATTTAATTCATGGTTATATGTTAGATGAAGCATTTGCATAATTCTCCCTTCTCAGTTTTGAACATGCACATCAGATCATTTAAATGGTAGCTAATCATTTAAAAGCATTAAACATAATAACACATAACTCACATGAATAAAATCAATTATGGTGCATAAATATGAAATTCACATTGTCATGATTAGGTTACATCATAGCCCTAACTAAGAAAATTAGAACATAATTGAAAAAGAAATAAAATCTGAAAATTTAATTGAATCAAACATCAAGAGTTAAGAGAGCAAGAAATTCTGTCACCAATTCTTCACTTCTTACTCCGGAATGCTTGACGGCTCCTAAGAAAATAAACAACGCTCTCCAAAATTAACTCATAACCTAGCTACCCAAAACTATTCTATTTATACTACTCTTAAAATAACAAATCCCCTGTTTTTGCGTCCAAAAAACGTGGTTCAGTATCACTCTGGCGCCGCGGCCCTTCTTTTCCAGCGCTGCGGCGCTGCTCCTCTGTTTTTCTCTTCTTTTCCGCTGTAGCGCCGCGGCGCTCCTTCCCCAGCGCCGCGGCGCTGAGTTTCTGCCATTCTTGCACTTTCAATGGGCGCCGCGGCGCTGCTCTTTGGGCGCCGCGGCGCTTCAACTCTGCCAGCAAAGTTGGTCCCGGATTTTCTTGTGCTCTTGCTCCCTTTTGTTTTGTTTTCTTTCTTTCTTCAACCTACATCAATAAAATCATGCTTTTATGAAAAAGTTGGATGTTTCATGTAATTTTTCTCAAAAACATAGTAATATTCGTTAATTAAAATTGGCCAAATAACTCTATAAACTAGAGTTATCAAAACCCCCAAACTAACTTTTGCTAGTCCTCGAGCAAAATCAAGAAGTAACACAAACATGGACCAACAAATCCTTCAAGATGTCCTCCAAAATTTTTCCATCTTACAATTCACAGAAAAGAACAAATTCCATTCAAACAGTGAGATCGATTTGCTGGTTAAGACTAATTCTAATTTCATGACCCGTGTGTGTGTTATCCATTCTTTTCAAATTGTATGCAGTTCAGTAACATCCACATTACTCTGAGAAGCTTTGATGAGTTGTACACAGAAACATGTTTCATAGGTTCACCTTTCATTTCTTTCTCCACTAATGTAGGCTAGTCATCCAACTAAAAATCATTAGGGCTTTATTAAGCTTGTAACGTTAGGCTGGGCTAGAGGTAAGATAAAAGTAAATTTTAGGCTCAATTCACCCCTCGCATGTTGATTTCTAGACTCCAACTAGAATCCGTCTTGGTTGTATACCCTTAAACCACTTCAACTGTACAATCAACATTTACCTTCTCTTCAAGCCATCCAACTTCTAACCAATTTAGACCCTATCCCCAAACTCACTCCATCGCCCTCAACTGCACTCAATTATGCACTTTCATTTTCTTAGTCATTCACTGTTGTTGTTTCATCCTTTTTCTTTTTCTTTTTCTTTTTCTTTTTTTTTCTTTCAACACTTTTGTGTTGTTGTTGTTTTTCTGTTTTTTTTTTTTTTTTTTTTTTTTTGAATTCAATCATATGAAAACTAATAAGATCTTAAATAGCAAAATTAATACCACATGAGACTCAAAAACTTCTATGCTTCAAGAAACAACTCAACAATTCCCTTGCTCCATTCTACCTCCCAAAATACGCTTACCTTCTTCAGAAATCAACATGTTTACGGGATGTGGGACAAGGTAAAAATGATTGGCTGGTTTAACAAATGTGGGTGACAAAGAAAGAACGGTTAATGCATCAAGGCTCAACAAGGTGACTAGGGATATTTAACCAAGGTTGGCTTGAACGGCTCAAACGATCCAAAAATGGCCTAAATCATGTTTTCAGTCAGATGTAGCCTAGGATTTCGCATCGAGAGAAAATCAGATGAATTCTAAAACATGGGTGAACATTAATGGACATACACACAATTCAAAAATTCAGGATTTTTGTGCTCGAGAAATAGATCATAAATTCAGAATTAGAATTAAACAACAAATCCATCACAAGTTTAGACAAAATTCATACCTCCTACAAATTTTAAGACATCCAAATAAAGGATTCAATCATATCCAGATTCATCAATGCAGGAATGTATCACTTCAAGTTTCAAAAAGGGTGAACACAAGTTTTAACAAACAAAAATTTTTGTTTCCCCCCCCAAACTAAATAGAGCATTGTCCTCAATGTATAAATAAAGAAGAAAAGGTAAGGAAACCCCCTGAGTAATAAATGAGGCCAATTGGACTTGTGCAGCCATGGGAACTCCGAGAAGTGATCTGGACAACAAGGAAAACAAACAAAACAAAAACCTTAAGAAATTGAGAATGAAAAGAAAACCGAAATAATGAAATAAAAATGGCAAGTGAAATTAAGGCTCAGAGTGATCAGGAAAATGCGGTGGAGGTGGAAGTTGAGATTCATCCATGCCCAAGTGTCGAGCAATTGCCCGCGTCATGGCAATATTATATTCTAGGCCTAATTCCAAACGACGCAAGCGATCACTGATTGGTAACTCAGGGGCAGGGACAGCAGGAGGTTGAGCTATGGGAGTGACTTGTTCGGGCTGAGGGGGTTGGCTTGAGGCGGAGGCACCAGTGTCTTGCCGAATCGGAGGGCGTACTTCTTGGTCTCTGAAGCTTCCCACGACCTTTCTGTTAATGATTTTCATGGGTTGCAATAATTCTTCCTCTTGGTCGAATGGGACTCCGGCGTCGAGGCATAAGCGTGTGATGAGGGAAGAGTGACCCAAACCACCAGTCGTGGAACCCATAGCAGTTCTTTGAATACTGTCTTGGATTACGTTTCCCACATCAATCGTTTTACCTGTAACAATAGCAAATAACAAGGCAGCTCTGTCCTTGGTAACATCAGAAAAGTGCATTACAGGCATTAATTTCAATGCAATAAAATACAACCAAGCTTTGTACTCCCTGTTTAACGCGGAGGAGGGAAACGACACCGCTTCACCTCCCCGTGTTAATTTCCATGTGGTGCCTGCAGTAGCTATGGTGCCAAGAACCTCCTCAAAATCTAAATGTTCATTGAGGTATTCATAATAATCATCATTATCAATATTTCGAAGCCCATAATACATGTTAATGGTTGTTTTATCAAAACGAACCATCTTACCGCGTACACTTACCTGGAGGTTAGTGTGCTCTGGAACATTAGCATAAAATTCCCGGACAAGTGGAACTACAGCCGCCTCGGGTTGCTCGAGAAATTTGCTCCATCCTCTTTGCATAACTATATTAAAAAAAACGGTAGAGAAACCATCGCTAAAGTCTAAACCCCGCTCCGGTACTACAGTTTTCTTAACAATAGCATTATTATGTCTTTTTCTCGCGGCCTCACTCACAAACCGAGTATATGGGGTGGATGATGAAGCTACAGTTCGTGTGCGCTTAGAAGCCATATATTTTTTTTTTTTTTTTGTATGGCACACACGTTAAAGAGTAGAACCTAATACCGTCAAAATTTCACTTACCAAAAACCACCTATATCAAAATCTAACTAGAATCATGAAAGAAAACCTAACAAGTGCAAATTAAAGAAAAAAAATAAATAAATAAAAATAATCACACAAATATGAAATAATAAACAAAATAAAAATAACAAAAATTAAATAAAAAAAATCAAAGATATGACAAGGAGGCAACTTACTTGATGAGAAAGACGAACTGAAAGGAGATGGCAGCACAACGTTGGAGGATGAGGATGGCAAAATTTTCTAGAGAGAAGGAGGAGAAGAAGAAGTGGGAGAGAAGAGTTTTGTTGTAGAGAGAGAAAGTAAATGGTGGGAATGAGGGAAAGAAAGAGGGATTGTTCGGTTTAAAGCCACTTTTTTTTTTTTTTTTTTTTCGGAATCACGCACACAGCGCCGCGGCGCTTGAATTCCAGCGCTGCGGCGCTGTCGTTCTGCCTTTTTTTTTTTTTTTTTTTTTCATGGCGTCGCGGCGCTGATGTTATAGCGCCGCGGCGCTTTCCTTCTGCCAACGAGTTTTTCATTCTCCAAAACAGCGCCGCGGCGCTCTCAATTGAGGGCTGCGGCGCTTGGACTCTGCCAAAAAAAAAAACAGTTCACCAGCGATTTTTGTTTTGATGCTCCCTTATTGACTTCGACTCCTGCAAAACAAAATGATAATGTTAAACAAAAATAACCTAAATTATTTATTTATTATTATTATTATTTTTTATTTTTATTTTTTTTTTTGAACATGATAAATAAGAAAATGCTTGGGTTGCCTCCCAAGAAGCGCTTGCTTTATTGTCTTCAGCCAGACTGTCTCAATGTCACTTGGTAGGAGCTTGTAATTCGATGGTGATTTTATTCCTGTTAACTCCACCTCCAAAGTAAGGCTTCAAGCGCTGACCATTGACCTTAAATTTGCCTTTGGTATCATGTGCCACCTCTATTGCTCCAGATGGAAAGACTTGTGTTACTGTAAATGGTCCTGACCACCTAGATTTCAGCTTACCTGGAAACAATTTAAGACGAGAGTTATAGAGCAAGACCTGTTGACCAACTGCAAATTCTTTCCTGAGAATGTGCTTATCATGCCATCTTTTCGTTTTCTCCTTGTAAAGCTTTGCATTCTCATAAGCATCAAGCCGAAATTCATCCAGCTCATTTAGTTGCAGCAACCTAGCCTCACCTGTCAACTGCGCATCAAAATTCAAACGTTTAGTTGCCCAATAAGCCCTATGTTCTAGTTCCACTGGCAGGTGACATGCTTTTCCAAAAACTAGCCTGAAAGGGGACATCCCGATGGGAGTTTTGAATGCAGTCCTATATGCCCAAAGAGCATCATCTAACTTAATAGACCAATCCTTCCTAGAGGCATTTACTGTCTTCTCCAAAATCCTCTTGATTTCCCTATTTGAAATTTCCACTTGACCACTAGTCTGAGGATGATATGCTAGTGCCACCTTATGTGTAACCCCATATTTTCCCAAGAGTGCCTCAAATTGCTTACTACTGAAATGCGACCCTTGATCACTTATGATTGCCCTAGGGGTGCCAAATCGGGAAAAAATGTTCCTTTTCAGAAATTTGACCACGACCTTAGTGTCATTTGTTGGTACAGCAGCTGCTTCTACCCACTTAGATACGTACTCAACGGCTACTAAAATGTATTCATTACCAAATGAAGGTGGAAATGGTCCCATGAAATCAATACCCCAAACATCAAATAGTTCACACACAAGAATGTTGTTTAAAGGCATCTCATTTTTCCTAGAAATATTTCCCATTCTTTGACATCGATCACATGAGGCTACATAGAAATGTGCATCTTTAAAAAGTGTGGGCCAATAGAAACCTGATTGTAATACTTTAGCAGCAGTTTTAGAACCACTAAAATGACCACCAGCCTCCCCATCATGACAAAGTTGTAAAATGCTTACCATTTCGTCCTCAGAAACACATCTTCTTATCACCTGATCTGCGCAAATTTTAAACAAGAAAGGGTCTTCCCAAAAATAGTGTTTAACATTAGAAAAGAATTTTTTCTTTTGTTGATATGACAAATTAGGGGGTAGAACATTACTTGCTAAAAAATTTACCAAATCAGCATACCAGGGGACTCGTGGGGATTTGATAGAGAATACCTGTTCATCAGGGAATTCCTCCAGAATTGGGCTGGCCACTTCATCATGATTGGGAATTCTGGATAAGTGATCTGCAACTAGGTTCTCAGTTCCCTTTTTATCCTTGATCTCCAAATCAAACTCTTGAAGCAACAATATCCACCTGATTAACCTGGGCTTGGATTCCTTCTTTTCAAGTAAGTATTTCAGAGCAGAATGATCAGAGTAAACAACTACTTTTGAACCAATCAAATACGAACGAAATTTATCAAAAGCAAAAACTACCGCCAGAAGTTCCTTTTCTGTAGTTGTGTAATTCAGTTGTGCTCCCGACAAGGTTCGACTAGCGTAATATATAGTTTGAAAAATTTTGTTCTTTCGTTGGCCCAGCACTGCTCCAACTGCTGAATCACTTGCATCACACATGAGCTCAAAAGGTAAATCCCAATCAGGCGCTGCCATGATAGGTGCTGACACAAGCTTTTCTTTCAAAGTGTTAAAGGCCTGCAAGCATTCATCAGAAAACACAAACGGGGCATCTTTAACCAACAAGTTAGACAAAGGTCTAGCAATTTTTGAAAAATCTTTTATAAATCGCCTATAAAATCCAGCATGCCCCAAGAATCCGCGAACGAGTTTGACAGATGTGGGTGGAGGCAATTTTGCAATAACCTCCACTTTGGCTCTATCAACTTCTATACCGTCTTTGGAGATTTTGTGTCCAAGCACAATCCCTTCCTGCACCATAAAATGACATTTTTCCCAATTCAAAACAAGGTTAGTTTCCTCACATCTTTGTAACACCAATGCCAAATTATGTAAGCATAAATCGAATGATGTGCCAAAAACAGAAAAATCATCCATGAAAATTTCAATGAATTTCTCAACCATATCAGAAAAAATGGCCATCATACAACGCTGAAAAGTTGCCGGTGCATTACAAAGACCAAATGGCATCCTTCTATATGCAAAAGTGCCATAGGGACAAGTGAACGTGGTCTTTTCTTGATCCTCGGGTGCAATAGGGATTTGATTATACCCTGAATATCCATCTAGAAAACAATAGAATTGATGTCCTGCAAGTCTTTCCAACATTTGATCAATAAATGGTAAAGGAAAATGATCTTTTCTAGTGGCGTCATTTAATTTCCTATAATCCATACAAACACGCCACCCAGTAACTGTTCTAGTTGGAATTAACTCATTATTGTCATTCTTTTGAACAGTCATACCTCCTTTCTTCGGCACAACTTGCACAGGACTTACCCATGAACTATCAGATATAGGATAAATGATCCCGGCATCTAATAGTTTGATAACCTCAGCTTTCACCACTTCTTGCATTTTTCGATTCAGACGCCTTTGGGGTTGAATGGTGGGCTTGTATTTCTCCTCCATAAGAATTTTGTGCATGCAAATGGAGGGGCTTATTCCCTTGATGTCTGCAATCTTCCATCCAATTGCGGCTTTGTGCTCTCTTAACACCCTAAGCAGTTTTTCCTCCATAAGATCTGTCAAAGAAGAAGAAATAATTACAGGTAGTGAGGAATTGCCATCTAAATATGCATATTTTAAATGAGAAGGTAAGGGTTTAAGTTCAAGAATAGGAGGCTCTTCAATTGATGGCTTAGGCCTTGTGATGGACTGTCCCACTTCTTCAAGTTGCAATGCCTTATGCCTCGGAATTGGTGGATTTGCCTCCATAAATTCTACATATTCCCTTATTTCCTCATTCTCAACATCCACACCAGTAGATTGGGTTAGACAAGCTTCAAGCGGATCCTTGAAAACATCTTCCTGAAAAATCTTAGATACCAGTTTATCAATGGTGTCAATTCTAAAGCAAGAATCATCAGTTGAGGGATATTTCATTGCTTCAAACACATTAAAGGTGACATGATCATCTTGAACCCTGAGAATTAATTTTCCTTGTTGCACATCTATCAAGGTTCTTCCAGTCGCTAGAAAAGGACGGCCTAAAATGAGTGGAACTTCATGATCTTCCTCCATTTCTAGAACAATGAAATCTGCAGGAAAAATAAACTTGTCAACCTTTACTAGTACATCTTCCACAA
This sequence comes from Artocarpus heterophyllus, assembly GCA_025403435.1. Lineage (NCBI taxonomy): Eukaryota > Viridiplantae > Streptophyta > Magnoliopsida > Rosales > Moraceae > Artocarpus > Artocarpus heterophyllus. The sequence goes on from CM046332.1 coordinate 1,016,088, forward strand.
TACCTCTTGGGTGCTTAATTGTTCGATCTGCTAGTTGAAGTGACACAGTGGTTGCTTTAACCTCTCCCAAACCTAATTTCTTAAAAACAGAAAAACGCATTAAATTGATACTAGCCCCTAAATCACATAATGCTTTTTCGAAATAAGAGTCACCAATAGTACAAGGAATAGTAAAACTCCCTGGATCTTTTAGTTTAGGTGGCAGCTTATTCTGCAGAATGGCTGAACATTCCTCATTCAATTTTACTGTTTCATAATCCTCCAGCTTCCTTTTGTTGGCCAAAATCTCCTTCAAGAATTTTGCATAGCTAGGCATCTGGGCTAAAGCATCTGCAAAAGGAATGTTAATATGCAATTTTTTAAACACCTCAAGAAATTTAGAAAATTGCTTATCTAATTTGTGCTGCTGGAGTCGTTGAGGGAATGGGATGGGAGGCACATAGGGCTTGGGATTATCAGGAAAAAGCTTGCTCTTGCATGTTTCCTTGGATTGCTCATTACTTTCTTCTTCTTGTTCAATGTTGACCTCCTGTTTAGCATCCTCTTGTCCCAATTGTTTGCCACTTCTCAAAGTAATTGCCTTTATGTTCTCAATAGGATTCTTTTCTGTGTTGCTTGGCAAAGAACCCTGTGGTCTACCTGAGATCATATTAGCCATCTGTCCTATTTGCATTTCCAGATTTCTGATAGATGACTCTTGATTCTGGAGTCTTGCATCTGTACTCTTCATGAAATCTTGAGTAGAGGTCGCCAGCTTAGCAACAATATCTTCCAGATTCGGCTTTTTCTCCTCCTGTTGCTTGAATCCTGGTGGTGGTCTCATCGCATTTTGATTGCCCCATGAAAAATTCGGATGATTTCGCCACCCCGGGTTGTAAGTGTTGGAATAAGGATTATTTTGTGACCTGTTAAAATTTCCAACAAAATTAGCATTTTCAGAAGGTTGAGCAAAATTGTTACCTACCTGGCATTCATTGCTGGCATGTCCTCCACCACAAAATTCACATACGGCATTCTGAATTTTCATAGCTGAAGCACTCATATGGTCTATCTTTCTGTTAAGTGCTTCAAACTGAGCTGTGAGTGCAGATAATGCATCCACTTCATGAACTCCTGCCGTTCTCCTAGTTTGTAGCCTTTCAGTAGGCCACTGATAGTTGTTTGATGCCATCTCTTCTATTAGATCAAAAGCCTCCTCAGGTGTTTTATTATTTAATGTCCCACCTGCAGCTGCATCAATGGTAGCCCGGATACTTGCGCTAGACCCATTGTAAAAAGTTTGTACCTGCATCCAGACTGGTAATCCATGATGTGGGCACCTCCTTAGCAGCTCCTTGAATCTTTCCCATGCTTCGTATAACGACTCATTGTCCATCTGCAAGAAATTAGTGATATCGTTACGCATTTTTGCAGATTTTGCTGGAGGGAAAAACTTACCAAGGAATTTTTGGGCCATAGTATCCCAAGTGGTGATTGATCCTGCAGGAAGAGATGTGAGCCAATTCTTGGCTTTATCCCTCAGCGAGAATGGGAACAATCTCAGTCTAACTGCATCATCTGACACTCCATTAAATTTAATAGTGTCACAGATTTCGAGAAATGCATCAATGTGGGCGTTTGGATCATCACAAGGTAGCCCACTAAATTGCACCAATTGTTGAATCATTTGGATGAGAGATGGCTTGATCTCAAAGTTGTTTGCTTGAATAGCTGGCCTCCTAATGCTTGAAGTGGCACCTTGAACAGTTGGTGCTGCATAATCTCTCAAAAGTCGGCGAGGGTTTTCAGCTTCACCTGCATCCGCCATTTTCTCAGTGCGATTTCTCTGTTCTCTTAACAGTCTTTTGAAAGTACGCTCGATTTCTGAATCAAACTTAACAAGTTCCCCTTGTTTAGTTCTTCTCATACACCAATGCACTCCTAAAAGTGAACAAAATAAAAGAAACTAGATTAAATCAAGGGTTATCCGGTATTAATATTAATTAGTATTAAACAAATAGTCCCCGGCAACGGCGCCAAAAACTTGTTCGCATAAAATCCACTAACGCAAGTGCACGTTATCGATCAAGTAATACAATAGTGAGTAAGAGTATCGTCTCACAGGGACTGTTGTATAATAATCTAACTAAGTACTAAAATTGGATTAACTCTAAGGTTTATCTAGTTGATCATGTGAGGTTGTGATTAAATAATTTACTGAACTAGAGTACTAAATTAAAATAAAAATTGCAATCAATTTCAAAAGATACTTCAATAAGACAAGGCGTTAAGGCATTTGATTTCACCATAATCACTAGATATGAATTTCATAAAATTACGCAACCCAATCAATAATACACATGTGATGACGGAAATTCCTAAATTATTTACTATCCTATCTCTAGGTATAGCAAACCTACTCAGTTTATTAACTCACTATATCTCTATGTGAATTTAAATAAATCAGAATGCATTAGGATTCATGAACTTTCCAAATGAAGCCACACAAATAATATGGTATATCTCTATCCATATTTAATTCATGGTTATATGTTAGATGAAGCATTTGCATAATTCTCCCTTCTCAGTTTTGAACATGCACATCAGATCATTTAAATGGTAGCTAATCATTTAAAAGCATTAAACATAATAACACATAACTCACATGAATAAAATCAATTATGGTGCATAAATATGAAATTCACATTGTCATGATTAGGTTACATCATAGCCCTAACTAAGAAAATTAGAACATAATTGAAAAAGAAATAAAATCTGAAAATTTAATTGAATCAAACATCAAGAGTTAAGAGAGCAAGAAATTCTGTCACCAATTCTTCACTTCTTACTCCGGAATGCTTGACGGCTCCTAAGAAAAATAAACAACGCTCTCCAAAATTAACTCATAACCTAGCTACCCAAAACTATTCTATTTATACTACTCTTAAAATAACAAATCCCCTGTTTTTTGCCCAAAAAACGTGGTTCAGTATCACTCTGGCGCCGCGGCCCTTCTTTTCCAGCGCTGCGGCGCTGCTCCTCTGTTTTTCTCTTCTTTTCCGCCGTAGCGCCGCGGCGCTCCTTCCCCAGCGCCGCGGCGCTGAGTTTCTGCCATTCTTGCACTTTCAATGGGCGCCACGGCGCTGCTCTTTGGGCGCCGCGGCGCTTCAACTCTGCCAGCAAAGTTGGTCCCGGATTTTCTTGTGCTCTTGCTCCCTTTTGTTTTGTTTTCTTTCTTTCTTCAACCTACATCAATAAAATCATGCTTTTATGAAAAAGTTGGATGTTTCATGTAATTTTTCTCAAAAACATAGTAATATTCGTTAATTAAAAGTGGCCAAATAACTCTATAAACTAGAGTTATCAGGTGACTGATCTATTTGAACCGTTGAGAATGAATTGACTTGTCTAGAGTCAATCATTTTTGTAGATTTTTTATGCTCTTTCTCATAAACATTTCTCATAATTCATATCGAAACTTAAATTTATAAGTTCTAAACTTATATTTTCTTATAGACTTAATAGTGTAGTTATAGAAAAATCCTTAATTAATCATATTTATTAAATTTTTTAGATTTTTTTGATCATTAGATAATGGTTGTCTTTACTAGATTAATGACACTAGAAGTTCTGTTGTAACATCCCTCCATGGTTGGCTATAAATTGGCATCCGAGTCCTAGTTTTCTACACTCATAAATTCACAGAACTCTTACTAACATTCTCTCTAGTGCTAGGCTTCAGTGTGATAGTTTTCGAGTTTTTTTCAAGTTTGCTAGAGTAGCAACAAAGTGTACGTTAGCTATTGCTCGCTGTTGTATCTTGTTGTATTCTTAAGTACCGACGATGAGGGACAAATATATTTTAAAGATACGGTGTGTCATACACGGGCGTCGACTCTCTTAATTTGATTGAATTTCGTTTATCATTATTATGCTTATTGTAATTTTGTGTTTACATAAGTTCAATATAACATTTGTTTCAATTTCTATTAATCTGTTCGACTATTTTATACCACGCTACTATTATAATCACCATTACATTAGAAACCTTACTGTTGCAATCTACCTGAGCAACTTTTTGCTGTCGGAGAGAGTAGAGCAAGGGGATTGAAAGAAGAGAGAGTGTGACAAGAGAAAGAGAGACGAAGAAAGAATAAGCAAATGAAAAGAATGGAGAAATGAAAGAAAGAGAAATCAATATAATCAAGGGTAAAAGAGAAAAAAGGCAGATTATATTTATAAGAATCTGACATGTTCTAACCAATTAGGAATTTAGGATTTACCTCACATTTACTACTTTTAACTTTTAATGAACTTACAGTTAGTACGAAATTCCCTCGGTGTTGAAAAACCCTTAAATTTACCATTATGACTTCACAAATAAAAAACAAATATTATTGGTAATGTGCAATTTGATCCATGTCAAATATTTATTATGTTCAATTAATGGGAAATTTTATGATGGGGCATTGAAATTCTCTACCGGTGGAGAACGAAATATAAAACTTTAGATTATAAATCAACGGCTCAAAATTGTGATGTTTATAAAATCTAAAATAAAACTAATCACATTTGATCACACATTCTTTTTATATCAATTCATACCTAAGCAAATCTCAACCATTGATCTCAATAAAACTTTAATCTTAACCATTGATTCAGAAAAGATATTAAACCCTAAAATTGAAACACATCAGACCAAAAAATTGAAGAAAATACGGAACAAAACCTATCCCTAATCCACTGCCAATAAGCCCATGCCCAAGCCAAGTCACTACCGAGCAAGTCCTCTCATGGTTGAAAGATGTGAGCTTCTCATTAAATTATCGAGAATCTTTTTTTTGGTTCTTTCATGATCCCACTCTCCAATCTTGCTAGAGCTAAATGTGTGGGATCTCGGAACGGTGGAGCTGGGCTTGTCGGAGCTCGAGAACTGTGGGACTAGGCTTGTCGGAGATCTAGAGCGACGAGATTGGGCTTGTTGGAGGTTGGAAGCCATGGAGGCTATGCGACAGGGATGGGTTGTGGAAGGAATGCTCTTGAAAATTTTTAGTTGTTTTTAACAATTATTTTTAGTCTATGATTTGGTGTGGAAAAAACCATGTGACCCTTTACTGATTTTTGATTTCACAGTTAAAAAGTATATTATACTAGTGAAAAAAAAAATCATATTGCCCCACTGAATTTTACAAGAGAGGGTCTCACGCATCCCCTAGCCATCCAAGTTCAATTCTACCACTACATCATGAGATAGTCAACTCCGAGGAAACAATAACAATAGCAATAACAATAAAGGGATTTCTACTATGGAAATCTTAGGGTATGTTTGATTTATGCATTTTTTAAACTTAATGGATTTAAATTTACATTCGAGTATCAAGAATCCTTCAGATGCATATTTGTTTTCCCTAAAATCCAAATCATTTGAGTATTAAGAATCCAAGTTTTCAGAATTCTCATCCCCCTTAAACTTTTGATACTCGGATATCTTTGCTACAGTAAAAACTAAAATTCTCTTTCTTATATTTAAGGAAAAAAATTATAACTTCTTTATTTGATATCCAATTGAGATGATTTTTTTTTCACTGTATTCCTAATGAAGAGATGAATAAATCAAGATCTATATTGCATATTTTTTAAGATCATTAACGTTAAGATTTTATTAGATTTATTAATAAATCAAAAACTATTTTCACTACCTCTCTAAACACAAATTTTAATTTTATTCCATACTCATATTAAAACTTAAATGCACATCCAAACGTCGATTCGAATAACAATTTAAACTCAAATCTTAATTTAAATCATATTAATTCAAATTAAATCATTAGCTCAAATTTATTTATCAAACAGATCTTTAGTTTTTCTCCACCCATGGAGCACTCTTTGGACAATTGTTCGATGGAAATCAATTGGTTGAGATTTCTGTACCACTTTTATGCATACTTTTAGGCCGCACATACTTGATTAAAAGCATCAGACTGGTGGGTCCACGTTTGACTCAAATTAAATCATTAGTTTAAATTTATTTACCAAATACACCTTTAGTTTTTCTCCACCCATGGAGCACTCTTTGGACAATTGTTTGATGGAAATCTATTGGTTGAGATTTCTGTACCAACTTTATGCATACTTTTGGGCCGCACATACTTGATTAAAAGATTCAGACTGGTGGGTCCACTTTTAAATTGTCGCATCATGAGTGAAAGACAGGTCTGGATGGGCCTCACGAGGAAGTGAAAAAGATACACATGTGGGGCTTGACCGTGCATGGAATGCGCCTTGCATGCGGCTAGAAGAATACCGAAGAGACTGGGTCCCACTAACACATAGCAGGTTGAGCTGGCTGAATCCAATTCTGGCATTCACACGGACGAAGGCTCACACGGAGAGAGAGAAAACAACTAGCTGCTTGACTTGACAGATAAAACTACGAATCTCATCACAAACTCAATTATAAATAATGTAAAACTTTTATATATTATAGTAATAATAAAAAAAATTATTATAATATAAAATTCTCACATACTATAATAAAAGTGGTTCTAATTAACGATTCTCACTGCCCTTCTAAAATGTTTTTACTCCAAATTTGGTTTTTTTTACTCCGTTTACCCTGCTTTTGCCCCCGATTTCCAATGAATGGATAAAAAATTAAAATATAATTAATTATTTTAGACACAAAATATTTAGAAAAATTAAACAAACATTTTAAAAAATAAAATAATTTAAAATACACAAAACATACATATTTAAGTGATTTTTACCAAAGTGATTGAAAATAGTTATCTAACACACAAACATTGAGAGTGCAAGACTAAATGACAAAGAAAAATATCTTCATCTCGATGGAAGATAAAATAATAATACTCAATACCACGGCCAATCACTTTAATATTTCTTAAAAATTAGTTTGACATTCTTATGCATATGAAGAGATTAATGAAAGCCCATATCTACTTGGATTCGAATATCATTGTCGTCGTTGGGCTCGATGTTGGGATTGATAAATATTGTACATATTGCTAATAATTATATGAAATGATATTTATTTATTTGTATATATTACAGATACTTTATAGAGTTTTTAGAAAGTGTGGCATGAACCAATAGTTTAAACCAATTTTAGTTAAAATATTATATCATATGAGAGCTTTACATTATGACTAACTTTTTTTGATACTGTAGAGCAAGAGAACTTTATACTATAGTAAGTAAAAGTTTTAGTTGAAACTGATATTACTAAATACACTATTAATAAACATCAACAAAATTCCCATCATTATTGTTGTTACCAATTTTTCTTGCAAAAAAAACTCTAGCTTGACTATTGTTCCTAATGAACACGTGAAAGTGCATATTTATATGGCTAATTACTATCATTTTTTACTTTTATTTGTTATTAAATTCTTTAATTACAACAGTTGAGTGATTCAATAACTATTTTAAGTCAATTTGGTAAAAAGTTCAAAAATATGTATTATTGGTGTGTTTTGTATGTTTTAAATTATTTTAGCTTAGAATATATTTATGTAATTTTTATAAATATTCTATGCATGAAGTGATTGATTTTAGTTTAGTTATTTATCTATCGATTTGAAGTATAGGGAGAAAACGGACCAAATGGTGTAAAAAAAGACCAAATGTGGAGCCAAAACACTAATTTTTCTCTCTCTTTGTGTCAGCTCTGGCCAGTACGCTTGCCACACGTCAGCATCGGATTCCCCAGCTATGCCCACGTTAGCACTTGTGTTAGCAGTACCCAGCCGCGTCCTGACACCTCCTTCTGCGCGCAAGGTGCGTCTGCACACTAGCAAGCCCAAGGCATGCGTTTTTCCCTATCGCCCACGTAAACACACTCTACCAATAAATAAATAAGTAGGACCCACTATTAAAATGATGGTTTAATCAGGTACACCACATCCACATTGAGCCAAATCAATTCCTCAACCGTGTTTACCAATTATATCAAAGTCAAACAAAAAGGTGTGGTACCCACCAGTGGAGAAAAAGGACGGTTTCTATAGTAGAAATTTCCTAATAATAATAAAAAAGAACACAGCCAAATAATAATAATAATAATAATAATAATGTCACTTTCTGGCTAGAAAAACCCATTAGTGAACATTCCATCCTCGTTGTTGCGTACCTCCCAAGGCAAACCCACCTGCAAAAATTCCAAGTTAAAAAGGGTCGTCAAAGCCGCCACAAATGTTGACCATTTTAATTGTTTATTCCTCATTTTCCACTAAAGAGCACAAACTGGTCCCTTACAACTACTAGCAAGCATCTCAAAATATCCAATTCTTTTTCTTACTTGCTCTCCAAGCAAGGAAAAAAAAGTGTAAATAAAAATAAAATAGAGACTACTCTATTATTCCCACCTATATAAATAATACAATTACATCTCATTTTCAATTCGTGAATTACTCAACCATTTGCTGAGCAGAAAGTGCTTTTTCTTTAGCCAAATAATCAAGAGCCATTCACTTGATCCTCAAAAACAAAACAGAATGTCTTTTTTTTCATCCTTTTTCAAGTTCTTTGTGCCTTATTCGTCTTCCTCTAGGGTCTGTGATCACTCAATGAGTAATAATAATTCCAAGCACAAAGTGGAGTCCTCTTTGAAGAAAAACAAGAGCAAGTCTTCCAAGTCATCAAGAGCTCCAATTGTCGTTTCCTACTTCCCAGTTAATTCACATCTCTCTCGCTTATAGTACTCATCAGAGGAATATTAACGTTTCATATGTGACATTATTGAGGGAAATCCCTATCCACGGAGCTGTCGTTTAAGGTCATTGTCGTTTTTGTATGCATGGGTGGTTTAGGGCCATCTCTTCTTGGCAGAATCCAAGGGAGGAAAAAAAAAATAAAAGCTCAATTAGGTCTTCATGTAATTTTGAAACATTTTTTTTTCAAGTTTTACTAAACTAGTTGTAATGACAATTAAAGCTGTATTAGCCCTTTTTTTTTAGTAAAAAAAAAGTATTAATTTTTGTTTTTAATTAATTTAATTATATTATAAATGATAATTTTATTGTTTTATCACTATAACAACAGCATATATACAACAGAAAAATTTATTATCCTGTAAATAAAACCATATGTAGCAATAATAATAATAAAAGTTCTTGTAGCGTTGAATATTTTTAAAATTAAAAAAGACAGTGCCAAAAACAGGAGAATGAGAGAATTTCACAATTATTAATTTGAAATACAAATAAATAGACTAAAATATAATAATGTTTAGTAAATAATCCACTTAAATAAAAATAAAATTGGTTTTTGTATAAAAATAACGTAAAAAAAAATCAAAAAAGAAAGAAAGAAGAAAAAAAGTGAAAAAAAAAGAAGGCAAAGAAAGTGGTGAACTTAAAAATTAAGTTTTTAAAAAGAACAAGTAATTTTAAGTCGTTGTTTATCTCAAATGTTAATTTGTCTCGCGCCAAAGAGCAATTGTTTTATCTTAATAAAATCGGTCTTATATTTCCACACGCATATATATATATATGACTATACGTTGCGCAATAAACAAATGCAACCAATAGAAGACCTCGTGACGACCCCCCAACCCCACCACGCGCACACACACAAGGAGGAAAAATACATTAAAATAAAATTAAAAATAATAATAAAGCAAAGTAAACCTCCTGATTTTTTTAGCATAGTAGTCAATTTTCAGGTCCATTTCCTCGAGAGTTTACCAGCAGCCAACAAAAAACACTACATATAAAGCCACCTTAATTGATGAAGCTTAATTTCTCCACATACAGCCACGTATCACATTCATCCCCCAAACAACACATTTTTGTCCTTTTTTTATAAGACATAATGACTTGGACTACAAGCCTGGCCTGTGCAATGGCCAGGAAGCATCTTAGAATATGCCAAGAAAATGGGGCACCATATGAAGAACCTAAACACCCATAGTCAAAAGTTTTTGTGCTTGCCCACCAAGCAAACCCAATAAATATTAACTCTCTGCCTATAAATACACATAATCTGATTTCCTTTCTCATTATCCTGAAATAACTCCCTCCTTTAGTTCTCCTCATTTCTTTCCAACATATTTGCAAATATTACCAACGAGAAAGTAGACAGAAAGAAGATCATAATATAACAAGATGGCTCTTTTCTCAGCCTTGTTCAGCTGCTTTTCGCCTTCGTCGTCGTCTTCGCGGGTGTCCCATGACGTAGAAAAAGTTACTTGTGAGAAGAAGGTGGCATCTTCTAATTTGAAGAAAAGCAAGAGCAAGACTTCCAAGCCTTCAAAAGCTCCTATTGTGGTTTCTTACTTCCCAGTCAATTCATATCCCTCGCGCTTGTAGAAGAGGGCAAAATATTGCAAGATGATCTCATGCAATTTCGAAGAAATATTTGTTGATTTTTAGGATATATGTTGTCCTTTAGCTCTTGAGTCTTGTGAACTTGATGTACTATAATATATGTATTTTCTATTGTTTTCATCATCAAGCATGCCCCAAGGTGGAGCAAGGGCTTAATCTTTTAACCTCTATTAAGCCCCTTGGGGACATATATTCTTTATTGTTGTTTTCTCCTTCATGTAAATATGCATATTTTGCGAGTTAAATATTTTTTTTAAAAAGGTAAACTGCAAAGGGAAGGAAATAATAGAAAAATCAACACAAGGACCAATGAAAGGAAAGGCATCTGTACAATTTGGATAAGAATGAGAGAATTTGTCTAACGTCTCCTACAATAAGTGGCAAAAGGCAATTGAGAATGGACTATTTTGTGCAAGGAATATTGGGTAGAATTCTCGGAATATCAAGAAAATGTTTTGCGTCAGCCGTAAGACAGAAATTAAAGTGACGACACCATTGGGTCATTTTCCTTCAATATTTCTCATTATTTTTATGTCTTGTTTTCTTGTTTTTTGAATTTTGATTTATAAATTCTATAGGTCAGTGATCGGTGTTCAGACGATCAGTGGCTCTTGACCGTCTAGCTATGGGTGGTGTTAGATGACTGTTAATTAATATAGGTCACCATAAAATCGTCAAAACCATACAGTTTTTCTACATACGATTGCAGGTGACCGATGGTCATCCACCAAGTGACCGGTGTCCAATAATGTACTCGAAAAGTGGGCAACCAATATAGGTCACCATAGAATCGTCAAAACCATGCAGTTTTTCTACATATGATTGCAGGTGACTGGTGGTCGTCCACCAAGTGACCGGTGTCCAATAATGTACTCGCAAAGTGAGCAACCGTCACCCGTGGAGTAATATGACCGATCAGTCCGCGGGTCACTTCGCACCAATGTCGTTGGGTGGGGTCACCGACTTGGTATATGTCACAGGGGCCAAATTTTTCACCAAAAGTCTGCCACTGTGCGGCACTAAGCCACTCGACCTAGTCAGCCTACCTAAGTGTTTACCCACGATGATCCGATAATCAAACACACAAAACCAACTTACGGAAACCACTTTCCAACCTTTTATTAACTCACAAAAGGAGTACAAGTTTTGCCTCACACGGATCACCACAACACTCACGTTTTCACTTGTGAGTTGGTGTCTCGGGGCCTCACTATTTATAGACAAAGTTTACAACATGTGGCTGACACCCCCAGCCACTAAGGATCAACTTCGAGACACTATGCAAGCTTGCAGCCACGTTCCAGCGACTTCCACAATTTTCGGGCGGAGACTTGGCCCTCTGCACGCCACGTGCAGCCAACTAACACCCACTCGCCTCCTGATGCGCGAACATGGGCCATGTGGGGCGCAGACATGGTCTGGCTGTTGGCTGGCCAACTCTCTGGTCGATCCACGTTCGCCCACGACTTGCGCCCACGTGCCTTCAGAATTGCCCACGTTCCAGAGCTAGCCGTTGAGGCCACCTGCTTCCGCGGATTGTGTGCGCACCACTCGCACACGTGGGCTGAGAGTTCGCTCGCTCACCCAACAGCCCACGCACATCTGCACGTTCCCTTTTCCGCGGGGCCTTGTCTGAACCGAGACTTCGCCCGCACTCATGCCTTGCCTGCCTGTGTCTTTGTCCACTGGCTTTGCCCGAGTTTCTCGCATGCCTGTCCGCACGCCAGCGCGCACGTCTCACTGCCTGTCTGAGATGCTCGCGTGCCTGTCCGAATGGCCACGCCTGGCACCCACCTGCGTGCATATTTCTCGGCTGACCCACATGCATGGCCAAGGCCACCTTGTGCCTGCATGCTGATCCTTTGGGTCTTGTCCGAACCATGCAAAGGAGATTATCACATGCCCCCTTGCCTTGGACATGGGCCACCCACATCCAAGTTTTGCCACCACTGACTTAGTTTGAAGTTCGGGGGTCTAACAAACCACCCCCACCAGATGAAGCCGACGCTCTCGTCGGTATAGCCTCGAGGTATTCATGCACTTCTTTCTCAAATTGCCATAAGGTAACATCCCGTTCCCAAGTAGCACTATTCTCCTCTTCACCCTTCCATTTCACAAGAAAATCCGTCCGTCGATTCTTCTTGTTCATGCCCATTGTTCGATGGTCAAGGGTCTTTTCCACCATTTTGTCAAATTGTTTTCTGATAGTAGGCAGAGCCCTCTTCTCCTGTTGCCTTTCGTTCAACAAGTCCTCCTTATAAGGCTTTAGAAAACTCGCGTGGAACGTTGGGTGCACCTTTAGTCGAGGTGGTAGCTTTAGCCTATAAGCAACATTCCCAACTTTCTTAATAATCTCAAAGGGACCATCGTACCTTGGAAGAAGCCCATGATGCACTGTTTTGCTGCTTATCTTCTTCCAAATCTGTGGGGTCAATTTCAGCAACACCATTTCACCAACATTGAACTCGACTTGGCGCCTATGTTGATCGGCATATTTCTTCATGCGCCTGGCTGCTTTCATTAAACTGTCTCAGGCCTGTAGTATCAGCTCCTGCTTTTCTTCTGCAAAGCGATAGGCTGCTGGACAGCTAACTCGCCCTTTGGAACATGCCACCTCCAATGGGGTCAGGGGCTGATGTCCGAGTGCAAGCTCTGCTGGACTCATTCCGGTTGCAGAACTCCGATGTAAGTTGTAGGAGAATTAGGCCACATCAAGTAAATCTAGCCAATTCTTTTGACTCGTCGAGACATAATGCCTTAAAAATTCTTCCAATAGAGGATTAATACGCTCCGTTTGTCCATCGATCTGTGGATGGTTGGCTGTAGAAAACTTTAACTTAGAACCTATCAAGTTAAAGAGAGCCGTACAAAACTTACCAGTGAACCTTGAATCACGATCACTGAATATGTCTTCGGGCACACCGAAATATTTCACCACATTCTTGAAAAAGAGCTCTGCCGCTACGATAGCTAAGCACTCATGTGGGGCTGCAATGAACACTGCATACTTCGAAAACCGATCTACGACGACCAACACTGACTGCATACCTTGGATTGAAGGGAACCCCAAAATGAAATCCATAGATACTGATTTTCATGGCTTTTCTGGCACCAGGAGTGGCTGTAATAGTCCGGCTGCCTTCCTTCTTTCCGTCTTATCTTGTTGGCACACCAAACAAGTCTTCACATATAGCTCAACATCCTCCTCCATGTTGGGCCAATAATAGCTGCGGGTTAGGAGTGCCATCATCCGTTCTCTCCCTAGATGTCCCGCCCATTGAGGGTCATGCGTCTCCCACAAAAGTTCCTGTCTCAAGCCACTCGAGTTAGGAATAAATAATCGATTACCTTTGGCATAAAGGAGTTCGTCATCTTCCCAATAACGTCTCACTACTCCTTCTCGTACTTCCTTCTTGAGATGAACATAGGCCTGATCCACCTCAGCTTGCTGTTTTACTCAATCAAGAAAAGTTGATTGCACTGCCATCAATGCAGCCACATAGTCCTGCACCTCCTTGCGACTCAAGGCGTCAGCGACTTGGTTTTGCTTGCTTGGTTTGTGTTCCCACACAAAGTCAAATTTCGCCAAGAATTCCTGCCATCGGGCCTGTTTTGGGGTCAACTTCTTCTGGGTCTTGAAATAAGTGTTCGCCACATTGTCCGTCAACACTTTGAACTTCGTTCCCAGCAAGTACTGCCTCCAAGTGTCAAGGCAATGCACCACTGCCATCATTTCCTTCTCATGGGCTGAGTACCGCTGCTCAGCAGCCTTAAGCTTCCTACTTTCATAAGCCACGGGATGGCCATCCTGCACGAGCACTCCACCAAGAGCTTGGTCTGATGCATCCGTGTGTACCTCAAATGGAAGCTCAAAATCTGACAATCTCAAGACTGGTTCTGAAGCAACCGCTGCCTTCAGCTTCTCAAAGGCTTCTTGGCATGCGTCTGTCCACGTTCACTTTTGCTCCTTTCTCAGCAAATCTGTCAAAGGGCTCGCCTTTTTTGAATACCCTTTGATGTACCGTCGATAGTAATTGCCAAGCCAAGAAAATAACGCAAGTCTGGCACCTTCGTTGGCGCAGGCCAATCAATGATTGCCTTCACCTTGTCCTCGTCCATCCGAATATTGCCTTTGGAAATCCAATGGCCCAAGAACTTGATTTCTTGCCTGCAAAACTCACATTTTTCTTTCTTCACAAATAACTTGTATTCTCTAAGCCGTGAGAATACTTGCCGCAAGTGATTAACATGATCCACCAAGGATCTTGAGTAAACAACAATATCATCCAAATAAACAACCACGAACCGATCAAGAAATTCATAGAGTACCTCGTTCATTAAGTTGCAAAACGTGACAGGGGCGTTGGTTAAGCCAAAAGGCATCACCAAAAACTCAAATGAACCATGCCTTGTCACACAAGCCGTCTTAGGCTCATCCCTTTCAGCTATCCGCACCTGCCAATAGCCTAACCATAGGTCCAGCTTTGTGAAGTATGACGCACCTGCCAATCAGTCGAACAAATCCGCTGTGTTGGGGACTGGGTACTTATTCTTGATAGTCACCTTATTAAGGGCCCGATAGTCTATGCACATCCACAATGAGCCATCCTGCTTCCTCTGAAACAGCACAGGGGCACCAAAAGGGGCTTTTGATGGTTGTATGAAACTGGTATTCAACAACTCGTTAAGTTGACTCCCCAACTCAACCAACTCTGATGGGGCCATCCGATAAGGGGCTTGGGCTGGTGGCCTGGCACCTGGCTCCAGCTCGATCTTGTGGTCCACCGCTCTCCTCGGTGGTAATTCCTTTGGCAGCTCTGAGGGCATCACGTCTGAGAACTACTCCAACACTGTTGCAACTTCGTCAGGTACCTCCACGAGCTGATCCAGTTTGATTTCCACAAGGGCTGCAACGTAAGTAATCTCACCCTTTTTCACCCCATTTTTGAATTGCTTAGCCGACTGCATCTCTAACTTACTCTCGACCTGTCCAGAGAAGTTAGCGTGAATAAAACAAGGATTTCGTTCCTCATTTACCAACATACCCGATAGATGAGGCATGATTGTTGCCTTGGCTTGAACGAAGAAATCAATCCCCAAGATCAACTCAAAATCATCCAAGGCTGCGGCGGTAAGATTTATCTGTCCCTCCCAAGCACCAACTTTGAGGGTCGTTGTGGCCACACCTTGGACCGGAGTAGCACCCGAGTTTACCGCCTTGATTTTGCATGGACTCTGGTTTACCACTAAACCCAACTTGTCCACCATTCTATTGGAAAGGAAGTTGCTGGTCACTCCCGTGTCCAGCAAAGCTCTTACGGTCTTCCCATTTAGTTGCACCGCTGCATACAAAAGACCCCTATTTGGGGCTGACTTAACCGTTGAAACTGTATTAAGGAGTTGGAGAGGGTTTACCCGAGAAGTGCTAGATCCACCTGCATTCTCCTCTCCTTTAGACTCTTGAATAGCATTTAATCTTTCTCGCTTTGGGCATTTCTTGGCCATATGTGGTCCCCCACAAATAAAACAACCCGCTTCCTTCTTGCCTCCCTTGGACTCGCCTTGCTCGGTCGTCTTTTTACCCTTCCATTCGGATTTCTTAAAATCCTTAGAGCGGCCTTTACCCTTTTTGCCTTCCTGACCCTTTTTCTTGTCACCAATTGAGGCAGTTGGGGTGGGTCTAAAGTCGACTAAGCCCTCCGCAGCAGCAATAGCCGAAGGAAGGTCCTTCACGCCTTGTTTCTGCAACTCAACATGTGCCCACGCTTGCAAGCCTGACAAAAACTTGAATAGCTTGTCTGCATCCGACATATCTTTGATGTCCAACATCAAAGAACTGAACTCCTGCACATACTCTCGAACATAACTCGTCTATCAAAGCTTCTTGAGTGCTTCACGTGCAATCCATGCGGTGTTGCACGGCAGGAACTAATCCTTTAGTTCCTTCTTTAACGTTTCCCAATCCTCGATCGGAGGTTTGCCAGCCCTTGTCTCTCCCGACATCTGGGTCCGCCACCATAGTTTAGCATCACCGGATAAATACATGCTAGTTATGGTTATCTTCTCACGATCTGGAATATGAGCGGCCTTGAAGTACTGCACCATATCCCACAAGAAATTCTCCAGTTCTTTGGCGTTACGGCCACCGTTGAACGCCTTAGGTTTTGGAACTTTGATCTTCGAAGGGGCCTCATCCACGGCCTGAGGGGTCGCCACGGCCCTCTTGAGGATACTTATCTCATCCTCTAGTCTCTTTGAGTTTTCCTTCACCAAGTCAATCATGGTGATGAAGTCCTGCATCATGGAGGAAAACCGCTCTTCCATGTCTCACAATGTGTCAGACCGAACCGTGTTCAAGGCTGCCATTTGCTCGACCTGACGTGCTATCTGCACCGCAAGACTCACCGCATCGTCGTTTTGAGGATTCCCGATGAAGTCTTCCAAGTGACTAACTCTTTCACGTAACTCATTCATCATAACGGTTCCAAGAACGTCCGCTATTCTCGGCTCTGATACCAATTGTCACAAGGGCCAAATTTTTCACCGAAAGTCTGCCACTGTGCGGCACTAAGCCACCCGACCTAGTCAGCCTACCCAAGTGTTTACCCACGATGATCCGATAATCAAACACACAAAACCAACTTACGGAAACCACTTTCCAACCTTTTATTAACTCACAAAAAGAATACAAGTTTTGCCTCACACGGATCACCACAACACTCACTTTTTCACTTGTGAGTTGGTGTCTCGGGGCCTCACTATTTATAGACAAAGTTTACAACGTGTGGCTGACACCCCCAGCCACTAAGGATCAACTTTGGGACACTATGCAAGCTTGCAGCCACGTTCCAACGACTTCCACAATTTTCGGGCGGAGACTTGGCCCTCTGCACGCCACGTGCCGCCAACTAACACCCACTCGCCTCCTGATGCGTGAACATGGGCCACGTGGGGCACAAACATGGTCTGGCCGTTGGCTGGCCAACTCTCTGGTCGATCCACGTTCGCCCACGACTTGCGCCCACGTGCCTTCAGAATTGCCCACGTTCCAGAGCTAGCCGTTGAGGCCACCTGCTTCCGCGGATTGTGTGCGCACCATTCGTACACGTGGGTTGAGAGTTCGCTCGCTCACCCAACAGCCCACGCACATCTGCACGTTCCCTTTTCCGCGGGGCCTTGTCTGAACCGAGACTTCGCCCGCACTCAAGCCTTGCCTGCCTGTGTCTTTGTCCACTGGCTTTGCCTGAGTTTCTCGCATGCCTGTCCGCACGCCCGCGAGCACGTCTCACTGCCTGTCCAAGATGCTCTTGCGCCTGTCTAAATGGCCACGCCTGGCACCCACCTGCGTGCATATTTCTCGGCTAACCCACATGCATGGCCAAGGCCATCTTGTGCCTGCATGCTGATCCTTTGGGTCTTGTCCGAACCATGCAAGGGAGATTATCACATGCCCCCTTGCCTTGGACATGGGCCACCTACATCCAAGATTTGCCACCACTGACTTAGTTTGAAGTTCGGGGGTCTAACAGTATACCACAATTGGCGCCGGCCATTGGGTGAAATTGAAAACCAGAAAAAGTCACTAATCAAATTTAGAATGGGAGTTTTTTGACCTTCAGAGAAAAATAAAAGAAACTATTAGGATTAAAATTTATTGGGCAATTGGCAACGTAGTTTATAAGGTACTTTTAGCTTGAACTATATTTTTTAAATGGCTTATTAATACAAAGACCCCAATAGACTACCAAAATAGAGCTAAACTCATTGTAATTTACTCAAAAAAGTGTCTGTTATAAGTATTGATGACACATTAGCTTGCGGCATTTGTAGCAATACCTCTCCCCTACAACGATTTTACATCATTGAGAACTTATTCTGACTGAGAACCAAATTTTTTGTTTGCATAAGATAATGGTCAATTTTAAGATCCAAATCGAAATAGTGACATGAGAACCAGTACAAGTCAACTAAAATATAACGTATTGAACAATTTAGACTTAGTAAAAATAGCATTATCATGCTAAGGTATTGTCAGGGCCTAAAATTTTAATTTATTAGATTATGTATAATTTAATTTTTAGTGTGTCATTATTTAAATTGTCGTATAAATTAGTTCAATTAAAATTTTCACATAATTTCTTTAAAAAAAATTCTATATAATTTAATATTCTTTTAAAACAAAAACTGATTTCTAATTTAAAATATTAAATTCCAAAATTTTTGTTTTTTTAATAATTTCCAAAGCCACATAATTACAAATATGCCACCTTATGTTTTTAGACTTTTCTCACCTGGTTTCTCCCTGATCAAATTCATACTTACTCTTTTCCAAGGTCTGACCAAACAGGGATCTTTTGAAAAAAGAGCCAAAAAAAATTTTGAATTGGAGAAATGATTTTTTTTTTCACAAAAAAAACACATTTTTTTTTGCAAGAAAACTGCTCTAGTTTTTTTCAGAAAGATAAGAAAAAGAATTGTAGCAAGGAAAGGAACCTCAACAGAGTGGAAAAAAAAACTTGAGCAATTTTTATACCAAAAAAGCTTCATTTTTTGTGCCCAAAAACTGTAAAAAAAAAATGTCATTTGTCCAAAAAAACTTTTTCTTAAAGTAATTTTTCAAAATCCCCCGACCAAACAAGACAACCACCATGCATTGGTTGAATCTTTCTTTAGAAACACTACCTTTAGGAATGTTCCAGACACACACTTCCTCTCTTTCTCTCTCCCAAAAATGTCTCTCTCTCTCTCCTTCTCTCTATTCCAAAACCCTAATTAGCCATTCCTCTCTCTAGAAAACTCAAAAAAGCCCTATCTCCATAGACAACTAGTTTCAAGAACTTCAAGCTTGATTTCTGACCAAATCTTTCAAGTTTGTCAAAGAGGATTTGAGGTAGGTATTCTAAAACGAATCTGACTTTTAGTTTATATTTACTACGAATTTTGTAACACCTGAGATTTCTAATGCATTAAAAATGCATTAAGTTAAGTATTATATTAAGACAAAAAGTACAATTTAAGGAAAATACTGTATAATTACACAAGAAATTATACAGTATTAGAATAATACAGTGTAAAGAAGTACACTGATAAAGTTATTACATTGCAAGAGTAAAGCAGTATAAGAATTAGACTGTATGGACCACAATTTTTTTTATAAGAGTACAGAA
This sequence comes from Artocarpus heterophyllus, assembly GCA_025403435.1. Classification (NCBI taxonomy): domain Eukaryota; kingdom Viridiplantae; phylum Streptophyta; class Magnoliopsida; order Rosales; family Moraceae; genus Artocarpus; species Artocarpus heterophyllus. The sequence goes on from CM046332.1 coordinate 1,035,580, forward strand.
AAAAAGAAAAAAATCAGACAAAAAGAAATCAGCTCTCTCTCTCTACTTTCTCTCTCTAGATTTTCTCTCTCTCTCCTCAAATCTCATTCGAGATTCTAGCATTTGTTTTCGACATCTCCTGCACCAATGGAAAGCTCTTGACGAGATGAGTCCAACGAGGTGTCGTGCCACCCAAAAAGCCACCGGAGGAAGCCACATGCGCCGCCTAAAGTGGCAGAGAAACCCAAACTTTTCGGCGAGATATATTTGTCATCCGACGTCTGATCGATGTGATTCTTATTCCTACGTGACCACCGTGATGAGAGGAACAAAACCCACCCTTGGTGGCAGCTCAACAACTGCCGGATTGCTTCGCCCGCCTACCGCCACCGTGCGTCGCCACACCGTGGTGGAACTCCGCCTTGCCAGAGGAGGTGGCCGACACCGCCCCTCCCAATGGATTCAGAGGATCAAGGGGAATAAAACCCCTCGATCAATTCAACCGAAAGAGCTCGTTTCGTCGGCGAACGCCGCCATCAACCGCCGCGGGAGCCTCTGTTTTTGCTCTTCTAAGCCACGTTGCTTCAAATTGGATGAGGGGAAATGCTCATAGGAGGATGGGTAGCAAAAGCCCTCAGCCAATTTCGGGTTTCCATCTCCGAAAAGCCATCATCGGAGCCTCCATTTTCACCATCAATGTCGAGCTCCGACCTACAATGTTAGAGGCAGAATTAGGCAAAATTGACACTGCCATTGGACTCAGAAGGTTGATTTAGGGGGGGTAGGCCCGAGCCTAGCCACCAAAAGAGCCCGATTGACACCGGTCAACGCTAGTCAAACTCGGTCAACGGTTGGTCAACAGCGACTTTTGGATTTTGTGATCCGGACCTTCGATTGACGATCCGAGATCGCCTCCCGACTCGTTTCGATGCTCTGAAAGTGATGGTGACCTCCGTTCAAGCTAATTTCACTCCGATGAAAATCATATGGTATCAACTGCACGCGGATAGAGGCGTTTCAAACTACAGTAACGGAGTCCAAAATGACAGTTCTAGTAATGTATGATCTCTAGGAAGCATTCCTAGCCATTCATGGTCGCTCGAGGAGCACTGCAGAGGATGCTTCGCATACTATAGATACAACGAGATACAACTGGACCTACTTAGCTTGGAGTCCAAGTAAGTAGGAATCTTGTTTACAGTATGAACCGTTTTAAAATAAATTATTTTAGATGCTTTCATAAAAATTTATGAAATGCATGATCAGTAATTGTTACGCTGTTTTATGTGAGAATGAGTTTTATAAGGTTACAAGGTTGACGAAAAACCTGTTAAGGGTAAAATCGTTATTATCAAGGAAACGGCTAGAACGGAGTCGAACACTCCGATTTAGCATAACGTTATTAGATGAAAAATGTTTCATAATACGTTAAGTAATGAAATCGCCTGTAAGATGGGAGATTTAATAAGGGATGTTTAAGTAAACGAGAGGTAAACCGATGGGTTACAAAGTTAAAAGAAAAAGTAACCCCGGTGGATTACAAAGCTAAGTGAAGGAAAGGTAAACCGATGGTTTATAAGGTTAAGTAAAGACAACGGTAAACGAAAGTATACTAGTCAAGTTAAAAGGAAAGAATGGTTAATGTTTACGTTTTATTATCAATCGAGTGGATTGATAATAAAGAAAGTTAATTAATAAGTCGGTTGTCGTTTGATCAGGATACAGAGGCCGACTAATGGAAGGAAAAAGAACGGAATAGAGAACGCTAGAGCATAGCTTGGGTAAGTTTCAAATCTCACCTACAGTGTGAAGTAAATGATTTTTAAATGCTTATTCATATGTTTACAAATGTATTTGCAATTGTTAAGCAAGTTATTTTTAAAGTGTATTTGCATTTATTATGCAAAAAGTTTTAAAGTTCAAGAAAAAGATTTGCAATGAATTTGTAATTGTTATGTTTAAAGTCTATTTGCATATTGATATGCATAACGTTTTTTTTTTAAGTTTAAGTTATGATTTTCAAAGTATTTAAAGTATATTTTGCATTATGACAATGTATAATGTTTTATAGTTTAAGTTATAAGTTTCATGATGCATTTGTTATGCAATAAGTTGCATTTGTTGTGCAATAATTTTAGAATAAAAGTTATAATTTGTAAAATGTGATTTCGTTATATGTTGCATTTGTTATACAATAAGTGTTAGAATACAAGTTATGGTTTGCAAAATATGTTTGCGTTTTATGATGTATTTAATAAGCAATATGTTGCATTTGTTATGCAAAAGGTTTTATAATACAAGCTATGAATTACAAGTGTGTTTGCATATAATGTGATTGCATTTGAAATGCTCACTAAAGTTAATAAGAAGGTAACGTAAGGATAAAAAGAAAGTGTCGCACCAGCCTCTTTGTTATGAGGTAATGAAAGTAAAATTAAAGTTTGACCTCCTAGATGTGAGGTACAAGACTTCAATGTTCGATGGTCTCAAGTCTTCCACAAGGGAAGCATCATGTTTATGACAATTAGGTCTTCATGTAATTTTAATACTTTTTTTTTCAACTTTTACTAAACTAGTTGTAATGACAATTAAAGCTGTATTAGCCTTTTTTTAGTAAAAAAAAAGTATTAATTTTTGTTTTCAATTAATTTAATTATATTATAAATGATAAGTTTATTGTTCCATCACAATAACAACAGCATATATAAAACAGAGAAATGTATTATCCTGTAAATAAAACCATATGTAGCAATAATAATAATAATAATAATAATAATAATAAAAGTTCTTGTAGTGTTGAATATTTTTAAAATTAAAAAAGACAGTGCCAAAAACATGAGAATGAGAGAATTACACAATTATTAATTTGGAATAAAAATAAATAGACTAAAATATAATGATGTTTAGTAAATAATCCACTTAAATAAAAACAAAATTGGTTTTGGTATAAAAATAACGTAAAGAAAAACACACAAAAAAAGCATAAAAAAAAAAGAAGACAAATAAAGTGATGAACTTAAAAATTAAGTGTTTAAAAAGAACAACTACTTTCAAGTCGTTTATCTCAAATGTTAATTTGTCTCGCGTCAAAGAGCAATTGTTTTATCTTAATAAAATCGGTCTTGTATTTCCACACGCATATATATATATATATATATATGACTATACGTTGCGCAATAAACAAATGCAACCAATAGAAGACCTCGTGACGACCCCCCAACCCCACCACGCGCACACACACAAGGAGGAAAAATACATTAAAATAAAATTAAAAATAACAATAAAGCAAAGTAAACCTCCTGATTTTTTTAGCATAGTAGTCAATTTTCAGGTCCATTTCCTCGAGAGTTTACCAGCAGCCAACAAAAAACACTACATATAAAGCCACCTTAATTGATGAAGCTTAATTTCTCCACATACAGCCACGTATCACATTCATCCCCCAAACAACACATTTTTGTCCTTTTTTTATAAGACATAATGACTTGGACTATAAGCCTGGCCTGTGCAATGGCCAGGAAGCATCTTAGAATATGCCAAGAAAATGGGGCACCATATGAAGAACCTAAACACCCATAGTCAAAAGTTTTGTGCTTGCTCACCAAGCAAACCCAATAAATATTAACTCTCTGCCTATAAATACACATAATCTGATTTCCTTTCTCATTATCCTGAAATAACTCCCTCCTTTAGTTCTCCTCATTTCTTTCCAACATATTTGCAAATATTACCAACGAGAAAGTAGACAGAAAGAAGATCATAATATAACAAGATGGCTCTTTTCTCAGCCTTGTTCAGCTGCTTTTCGCCTTCGTCGTCGTCTTCGCGGGTGGCCCATGACGTAGAAAAAGTTACTTGTGAGAAGAAGGTGGCATCGTCTAATTTGAAGAAAAGCAAGAGCAAGACTTCCAAGCCTTCAAAAGCTCCTATTGTGGTTTCTTACTTCCCAGTCAATTCATATCCCTCGCGCTTGTAGAAGAGGGCAAAATATTGCAAGATGATCTCATGGAATTTCGAAGAAATATTTGTTGATTTTTAGGATATATGTTGTTCTTTAGCTCTTGAGTCTTGTGAACTTGATGTACTATAATATATGTATTTTCTATTGTTTTTCATCATCAAGCATGCCCCAAAGTGGAGCAAGGGCTTAATCTTTTAACCTCTATTAAGCCCCTTGGGGACATATATTCTTTATTGTTGTTTTCTCCTTCATGTAAATATGCATATTTTTTGAGTTAAATATCTTTTTAAAAAGGTAAACTGCAAAGAGAAGGAAATAATAGAAAAATCAACACAAGGACCAATGAAGGAAAGGCATCTGTTTAATTTGGATAAGAACGAGAGAATTTGTCTAACGTCTCCTACAATTAGTGGCAAAAGGCAATTGAGAATGGACTATTTTGTGCAAGGAATATTAGCTAGAATTCTCGGAATATCAAGAAAATGTTTTGCGTCAGCCGTAAGACAGAAATTAAAGTGACGACACCATTGGGTCATTTTCCTTCAATATTTCTCATTATTTTTACGTCTTGTTTTCTTGTTTTTTGAATTTTGATTTATAAATTCTATAGGTGAGTGATCGGTGTTCAGACGATCAGTGGCTCTTGACCGTCTAGCTATGGGTGGTGTTAGATGACTGTTAATTAATATAGGTCACCATAAAATGGTCAAAACCATACAGTTTTTCTACATACGATTGCAGGTGACCGGTGGTCATCCACCAAGTGACTGGTGTCCAATAATGTACTCGAAAAGTGAGCAACCAATATACGTCACCATAGAATCGTCAAAACCATGCAGTTTTTCTACATATGATTGCAGGTGACTGGTGGTCGTCCACCAAGTGACCGGTGTCCAATAATGTACTCGCAAAGTGAGCAACCGTCACCCGTGGAGTAATATGACCGATCAGTCCCCGGGTCACTTCGCACCAATCTCGTTGGGTGGGGTCACCGACTTGGTATACCACAATTGGCGCCGGCCATTGGGGTGAAATTGAAAACCAGAAAAAGTCACTAATCAAATTTAGAATGGGAGTTTTTTGACCTTCAGAGAAAAATAAAAGAAACTATTAGGATTAAAATTTGTTGGGCAATTTGGCAACGTAGTTTATAAGGTACTTTTAGCTCGAACTATATTTTTTAAATGGTTTATTAATACAAAGACCCCAATAGGCTACCAAAATAGAGCTAAACTCATTGTAATTTACTCAAAAAGTGTCTGTTATAAGTATTCATGACACATTAGCTTGCGGCATTTGTAGCAGTACCTCTCCCCTACAACGATTTTCATCATTGAGAACTTATTCTGACTGAGAACCAAATTTTTGTTTGAGAACCAAATTTTTGTTTGCATAAAATAATGGTCAATTTTAAGATCCAAATCGAAATAGTGACATGAGAACCAGTACAAGTCAACTAAAATATAACGTATTGAACAATTTAGACTTAGTAAAAATAGCATTATCATGCTAAGGTATTGTCAGGGCCTAAAATTTTAATTTATTAGATTACGTATAATTTAATTTTTAGTGTGTCATTATTTAAATTGTCTTATAAATTAGTTCAATTAAAATTTTCACATAATTTCTTTAAAAAAAAATCTATATAATTTAATATTCTTTTAAAACAAAAACTGATTTCTAATTTAAAATATTAAATTCCAAAATTTCTGTTTTTTTAATAATTTCCAAAGCCACATAATTACAAATATGCCTCCTTACTTTTTTAGACTTTTTTCATCTAATTTCTTCCCGATCAAATTTAGACTTACTCTTCTCCAAGGTCTGACCAAACAGGGATATGTTGAAAAAAGAGAAAAAAAAATTTTAAATTAGAGAAATGATCTCTTTTTTTTTCACAAAAAAAACACGTTTTTCTGTACAAAAAAACTGTTCCAGTTTTTTTTAGAAAGATAAGAAAAAGAATTGTAGCAAGGAAAGAAACCTCAACAGAGTAGAAAAAAAATGGAGTAATTTTTATGCCCAAAAAGCTTGTTTTTTTGGCCAAAAAACTATTAAAAAAAATAATGTCTAAAAAAACTTTTTCTTAAAGTCATTTTTCAAAATCTCCGACCAAACAAGACAACCACCATGCATTGGTTGAATCTTTCTTTAGAAACACCACCTTCAGAAATGTTCCAGACACACACTTCCTCTCTCCCAAAAATGTCTCTCTCTCTCTCCTTTTGTAACGCCCCCTCACGGGACGTCACAGTTACCATCTCATAGCATGTATTATTTATGGTAAAACATAATTCTTTCATAGAATTTGAATAATCAAAGTAATATAAAAAGCTTAATTTTTTTTAAAAAAACAAGACTTATTAATCAAATCAAATAACTTCATCTAAAAATAAAAGTATAGTTGCAATATTATCAAAAATATTAAACTTAATAAAATATCTTTAACTTGCAAAATCTCATAAAATAATTGAAAAACTAAAATCTGTGGAATTGTAAATAATTGAATAAAAGTTAAATCATTATTAACACAGGATGCGTCACTCCGATATTTCGTTTCTGCCACCAGGCACACACCCACACCGAGCTCTTCCATCCTCATACCTAACTCCTATTCCTAGCTGCAATATGAGAAACATCTAGTAAGCATAATGCTTAGTAAGTACACCTTAACTCTCACAAAACCTTTTCATCAATTAACAAAGTTTAATAAAATAAATTCATCATTAAATAAAATATATTAACATCTAGTAAGCATAATGCTTAGTAAGTACACCTTAACTCTCACAAAACCTTTTCATCAATTAACAAAGTTTAATAAAATAAATTCATCATTAAATAAAATATATTTTCTTTTTAAAATAATGTATATAGTAATACTTCAAAATATCATATCATAGTACTTCAAAATATTATATAGTAGGGCCCTGACGTTGTACCGTCATCGTCATAGTGCGCTAGCTACAGAAAGAGTGAGATAGCGACCCCAAACTAACCGTGACAAAGATGAGGCGACTGCTCACCGGTCAGTCCGCTCACCGGACCCCATCATCACCATCAATCCATCAAATATACAACGCCTTTTTAAAGCATCAAAATAATAATATAGATAATACATATATATAGGTTTTCATAAAAGTTTTCCATCAATAGAATAATGAGGTAAAAATAACATCATCTTTCATCGTCTTCCATCAATTTCCTCATTATTGAAAATCCTCATCTTAAAACGTCTTCATAACATATCATCAACATCAATCTTTTTAATTTTGAACAATCATATTGTAGGTGAGAGATGTACTTACCTGATCTTTAAACTTACTCAACCTTTAATGGTAGATGATACGACGATTCGGGTCTTCGGTGTGCTCGTTTCTTGAAGAGTTCATGCCAAACATTCATATTGATCATAAGTCACTAACAATACTATTAGCAATATATAAACATCTCATACTATCATTAATCATCACCTTATCACGTAATAAAATCAAGAAGCACAATATCACAATTTATGAACCTAGGGCATAATTCCCAGAAGTAGGCAGAATGGCCTTTATTCACTTAAAAATTCATAATAATTTCATCTTATCTCCAAATCAGTTAAATCCAGTGGCATTAGAAACTAGACTCAAAAACAAAGAATTTGATATATTACACGCATATTTTGACAACAATTTGCATGAAGAAAAAGCCCTCGAAAATAAGTCTAAATTTCGGGTCCATGTAAACTGCACAGCTTTCAAGGTCAACTTCAAAAAATCATAACTATTTAAAGAAAAACCCAATTCAAGCGATTCAAAAGCCAAAAGAAAGCTTAAGATGTCTAGTATTTGGGAAAAATATAAGAAAAATAAAAACAGTGCAATACGAAATCAAAAATTATTAAAATATGACGGCTGTTGGATGTTTATATAAAAAGTAGGCATAAGGCATCAAAAATTTAAATACCAATCCATAATCTAATAAAACCTCAATTAAAAACACAATTTGTAAAATAGAAGAAAAAAATTTACGATTTTATTTCTCAAACACACGCGCGAAGTTGAGGCGTCCAAAAACTTGACCGGCTTTTTTTTTTTTTTTGTTTTTTGTTTTTTCCGCTTTGGACGAGGAAGAATGGTGCGAATACGATGATGAAATTCTACGCAGAGTTCCGTATTTCTTTTTAGGCTTTTTATTTGCGAAAATGACCCTTACACTAGTACCTCTTTTGTTTTGGTCCGCAAATTAAAAGTTTGGCATTTTAGTACATGCATATGAAAAGAATCAACTAACGGATACTTCAATAAATGTATAAGTCGAATAAAATTTTTTGCCCCCCCATCCCCACAAGGACGAGGAGCCTTAACCATCTCCTCTAGAAAGTAAAAAATGTAACAAACAAACAGCCTAGACTAGACATGATCAAAAGGTGAAAAATGAAACTTGGGAGACTAGCCGCAATCAGGCCATCTATCTTTTCACCATCGTCCAGTAACTATTATAAACCACTTCTCTCAAATCATGACTATATTTCTCGCCCAACTTCTGACATTCTCTCCTCTTCTTTACAGCTCTACATTAACTCAGATAACCCTTCTTATGGCCAAAAGATCCACAGCTATATTCTCAAATCTGGGTTTAAGCCCAATACAAATCTCTCCATCAAACTCCTCATATTGTATTTAAAATCTGATTCTTTGGAGTATGCACGCCAGATGTTTGATGAATTGCCTCACAGAACTCTCTCTGCTTATAATTACATAATAAGTGGTTATCTGAAGCAACAGCAAGTGGAGGAATCTCTCGCTTTAGTTCGCGGGCTGGTATTTTCGGGACACAAGCCAGATGGATATACATTTTCGATGATACTGAAAGCGTCCACTTGCACTGCTTGTGTTCGGTTACCACGTAGCTTAGGCAGAGTTGTACATGCCCAGATAATAAAATTGGATTTTGGGGCCGATGACGTGCTTTACACGGCTCTTGTCGACTCTTATGTTAAGAACGGGAAAGTTTGTTACGCTAGGAGAGTGTTTGAAGCGATGTTGGAAAGAAACGTTGTGTGTTCAACGTCGATGATCACGGGATATATGAACCAAGGCTCTTTTGAGGATGCCGAGGAAATATTTAAGAAAACGGTTGAGAAAGATGTAGTGGCATTCAATGCAATGATTGAGGGTTATAGCAAATCGATCGAACATGCTTTGAAATCACTTGACATTTACATTGACATGCAACGATTGGATTTCCGGCCTAATATTTCTACATTTTCCAGTGTTATCGGGGCATGCTCGGTGTTGACGGCATTTGAAGTAGCTCAGCAGGTCCAAGGTCAGATCATGAAGACTCCATTGTATGCAAACATCAAGATTGGAAGCGCTCTTATAGACCTGTTCTCAAAATGTGGCAGGATTGAGGACGCACGTACAATCTTCGATGAAATGCCCGAGAAGAATGTCTTTTCTTGGACTTCCATGATAGATGGTTATGGGAAAAATGGATATCCGTATGAAGCACTAAATCTCTTTAGCATAATGCAAAATGATCACCACATCAAACCTAATTTTGTCACGTTCCTGGGCACTATTTCGGCTTGTGCACATGCCGGAATGGTTGATAAGGGCCTTGAGATCTTCGAAAGCATGGAGAAGGACTACACCCTAAAACCCAGGATGGAGCATTACGCTTGCATTGTCGATCTTTTGGGGCGTGCAGGGCGTTTGTGTCAAGCATGGGAGTTTGTAAAGGCGATGCCTGAGAAGCCTGATTCGGATGTGTGGGCTGCTCTTCTGAGTTCATGTAGACTGCATGGTGACTTAGACATGGCTAGTGTAGCTGCCAATGAACTTTTTAAACTGAATTCGAATGATAGACCCGGGGCTTTTATTGCGCTTTCCAATACTTTGGCAGATGCGGGGAAATGGGATGGTGTGAGTGAACTTAGGGAGACAATGAAGGTAAGAGGGATCTCTAAAGATACCGGACGCAGTTGGGTTGCTGCTGATTAATGTAATTGGTAAGGTTATTGAAATTGCTTATACGAATCCATTCTTATAAGCATAGGAATGGAATGGTGATTGTTGGTTATGATTGTAAAAAGCATTGGATTTCGTTGTTGATTGAATTAGTAATGTTGTTTTTTTCTCTTTGGCATCGACACTAGGCATTTTTGCGTGAGCAGAGCGATGGATGGGTGGGGGGAGGGGAGGAAGGGATGCAGTTTGACCGGTGTTCTAATCGGTGGTGTTTTGAATGGTTTGGAAGAGTTCGAGCGACATTTTGAAAAACAGTCCATACTTCAGAGGGACGTTTATGAAAACAATCCATTAAATTTGTCATCCATGCCATCTTCATGCTCTAGCCATGCCATGCATGTGACTTAGATTGCTGAAATCGGGAATGGAAATTTGGAATGAGATTGGAGAAGTTTTGGAAATGCTAATGTAGCAATAAGCGGAACATTTGAAAACTTTCCAGGTGATTGTTCGTATGGTTCTGAATTTCAATGGCCTCAAAAAGTGGCAGAAATCACTACTATGTGAAGCTGTTTTCAATTATAACTGCATTGGAAATTCAGGTATGATTTGGAATTCTGTTTTTGGTAACTTTTTTTGTTCTTCCTTTTGCCATTATGTTTGAGTTGCTTAATGCCGTTTCTTTGAGTAGAGAACACAAAAACTGCATCTTTCGGTTGATTGTTCTATCCGAGATGTGCGCCAAAACCCGAAAGAGGCATTGCTACTCAACCATGAAGCCTTGAAGACAGTGGTGTAGCTAGTCCCACTGAGGTGGGTGTGTATTTTTTTTAATTGAAAATAAATGACATAAAACTATTTAAAGAAATTCTATTACAATATCTTCTAGAAACTACTAGATTAAATCATATTGTGTTTTACACTGTAAAACACCCTTTATCTGTACTGTGTTGTCTTCAAATGATTGATTTTTTATATAAAAATTGTTTGTTTTGCATCCTTTTTTTTTAAAAAAAATTTTGTGTGATTTTTATTAGATTAAGCATTAAAAAATACGCACTACTGATACCATAGAATTTTTTAATTTAAATTATATACCATGCTTTTTAAAGATATAAAAAATCATATCTCATGTTTTAGATTTTATCACATTTATACCTTTATATTTTAAAATTACGCCATTCTTACTTTTCATCAATCATTGATCTATTTAACCAAACACATTTGAGCATTCTTAATACAATAACAAAGAATTAGGAAAAAACGTAAAGATTTAACATAAATTTAAAATATAAAGCTATAAATGTGATGTACTCCAAAATATAATCACAAAACATTTTACATTAGCTCACGAGTCTAAAGTCAATGGGGTTTGATTCATCGACTTTATAATCTAAAATATAATCCAAACATTCTCTCTCTTTTTTAAGGTTTGATTCATGTTAATTTAAAAAAAATTCCCTTCCAACACTTTTCGATGATATTAAAGGCTACGATCTCAGATAATTAGTGGAGAGCATAATTAATGTGTTACTGGCCTCAAGTACGAATCATGCAATAATGTTATTGGATAATTGGGCCATCTATATCATCACCCCAAGCGACAAGAGACTTTGGCATCTAAAATAGCAAGGGACGCCACTGGATTGCCAATAAAATAAATGTAGTCTTTTATTTACTAATATTATGTATATATACCTACGTACATATAGAATATGCAAGCAACGACAAAGCCACCTATGGACGACGACGGACCACTCTAAAATTCTATCTTTTTATTCTGTATGTGACAAATTGTAGCAACCAATAACCTCTACTCAGGATGTTGATTATTCAACAAACATAACATCCTACTATAAAAAGGAATGAAGCTTTTTTTTTTTAAGGGGAAAAGGAAGATAATTCATTAATGGCTATCGGCCAAAATGGATGGAGCGATGGAAGCTGGGCGCTCTTCGAGCCAAAATCTATCCTCCGTAGATAAGAGGGCAAAGTTTGCTAGGAGATGGGCGGCAGTAGTGTTCCCTGAACGAGGGGTAAAGCTGCAAGTTCCACCACCAACTGAAGTACAACAATGTTTTACATCAGAGATAATGCTATCACTAAGGGAAAAAGGATTTTAACTCCTTATAGCATTCATAGCAGAGAGGGAGTCGCTTTCAATGAGCAAAGCCTTCAATCCCGTCTCGATTCCAAAAGCGAGGCCTTCTCAAATTGCAAGCAATTCACTGTCAACAACAGAGAAATTCCCCATGATGCGTTTTGATAATGCACCAAGAACATTACCCTTAGAATCTCGGTACATTGCACTTACTCCCACGTAGCCTAGATTATGGTGAACAGCTGCATTAACATTAAGCTTTAGGATACCTGGAGGAGGCGGGGACCAATGGGAGGAGCAGGCGGTAGCGTGGAGGGCTGGAGAGAGCACTTTTGAATTGAGAGCTCTGAAGTCCTTCAAATAGCGGTCAGCCTTTGCAAGCATTATCGAGGGTTCGTAGAATTTGGTCTGATGGAGGTATCAGTTTCGGGTATACCAAATCTGCTAGAGAATAACGGAGAAAAGTTCAAAATCTAATTTTGTACCAATCTGCAAAAGTTCTACCATTGAATTTCCTGAGGATATGCTACAGTATGGAAATAGACCATGTTGCTTAGGTTGCTTGGTAGTGGAAAAGAGCATGAGCAGTGTTTTCCTCATAATCATGGTAAAAGCGACAAATTTTAGGGACATTTACGTTCCTTAATTGAAGGGCTGTTGCAGTGGGAGGAATATTATGGTACGCCTTCCAGAGGAAAATTTTTACCTTGTTAGGAATCTTGAGAAACCAAATAAAGTTCCACCATTTGGAGGATTTTTTCTCTGAAGTTGAAGCATGGTTCTGTTTTGAAGTGAAGGGTTGTGAAGAAGTCTCCATCCCTGCATTGCTAGCATAGCTTGATTGAAGGAAGAGAGATCACGAAAAGCCAACCCACCATGAAGTTTTGATCGACACATTTTGTCCCAACTAACCCAATGTATTTTGCGCTTATTATCAGTGGAGGCCCACCAGAATTTGGAGATTAAAGAGTGCAGCTCATCACAAAGAGTGGTAGGGAGCTTGAATATGTTCATCGTGCAAGTGGGTAAGGATTGAACCACAAGCTTAATTACAACTTCGTTACCCACCGAAGAAAAGAACTTTGCCTTCCAACCCTGCAATTTTTTCCATAACTTCTCTTTGATGTAGCTGAGAGTATGTCTTCTATTTTTCCCAACAAGAGATGGGAGGCCAAGGTACCTATCGTGTCTTTTGGACAAGCTAAATCCCATAAATTGTTGAATCTCAGCCTTTGTTTCAGCAGACACATATGGGCCATAGTAGACACAGGACTTGTCAAAATCTGCTTTTTGTCCAGAAGCAGCCTTATAAATACCTAGAATATGCTTTAGTTGAGAGCATTTCTATAGTTTTGCATGACAAAAAAATAATACTATCAGTGAAGAAAATAGGACTTATTGGAGGGATTGTTCTAGTGCATTGCACACCATGCAGTTGACCATTATTCTCGCGTCATTGACGAGTGCTGTAAGACCTTCTGCGTAGATAATGAAAACATAAGGCGATAAAGGGCAGCCTTGTCTAACCTAGAGGGAAATCCTTTCACAAGAAAGGAGAAAGAAAAGGTGGAGATGCATTCTTGAACAAGCTTACACCAGCGGCTGCTAAAACCTAGTTTTGCCAGCATTCCCAAAAGAAAGTTCCACTGGATAGGGTTAAAAGCCTTAGCTATGTCAAGTTTGAAAGCAACATGTCCCTTCCTCCTTATGTTGCATTTCCTTATTGAGTGGATTAATTTGAAAGCAGTGCTGATGCTATCAAAGATCAATCTATTTGGAACAAAGGCACTTTGGTTGCTAGAGATGAGTTGGTGGAGCCACGATTTGAGCCTGTTTGCCATTGCCTTCATGATTGTTTTATAGAAAACACTATAGAGACTTATTGGACAAAAGTTTGCAGTATGGGTTGGCTCTTTGACCTTTGGAATGAGAGTGACCAAGGTGTGATTAAATTTCCTAATTGATTCCCCCTTTGTTTAAGACATCCAGACATACCTTTGTTAAAAGGCCACTAATAGGTGACCAATTTTTTTAGTAAAAGATTGCTTGAAATCCATCCGATCCCGGGGCTTTTGCAGGGTTCATACTAAAAAGTGCTGCTTTGACATCATCTGCAGTAAAGGGAGAGTCTAAAACTTGTTGCATCTCATGAGAGCATCTAGTGGTAACCGATCCCAGGGCTTTTGAAATAGATGAAGGTTGAGGCTTAGCAGAGGAGAACAAATCCCTGTAATAATTTTCAATGCTAGAAGTAATGTCTCCATGGAAATTGACCCAGCAGCCGTTGCAGTCCATTAAACCTTTGATTTTATTTCGACGCCATCTTTCGGAGGCCTTGTTATGAAAATAAGTTGTGTTTTTTTCTCTTGCTTTCAACCAATCAGCCAGAGAGCACTCACGCCAAGGAACTTCTTCACAAACAGTAGCAAATGAGCTCCTTCTTAAGACTTTTGATTCTCACCATATCAGCAGCAGAAGCAGGGCACTTGTATAATTCCGTGAGCTGAGCTCTTTTAATTTTTTTGGGATTGATCCAAATTTGGGTCGGCTTCATGATTTTACATAAAAAGTGACCATATTTTAGGTAAGAAGTAACCGCATCTAGTTTACCACTAAGGGAAGAAATAACAGTGGGCCCTGAAAGCTATGCCAAGATGTATCTAGAATCTTATCAAAATCTTCCTCCTTTAGCCAGTAAGGCTCAAACCGAAAAGGACTCTTTTTATTTGGGCTTTGACTGATGTTACTCAGGAGAAGGAGGAGTGGGTAGTGATCAGAGTTTGAAAAATCCAAGTGTATTGGATGGTGATTCGGGAAGAAAGTTTCCCAGTCTGCTGTAGCTATGCATCTATCCAATCGGCCAATGACATTTGTATCACCCCCCTCTTTTATTCGTCCAAGTGAAAGGCTCATCAGTGAAATTCGAACTGCAAAAACCACAGCGTCTAAGGCAGATTGGAAGTCTTGCATAAAAGCTTCAGAGCTAGGGGGCCTCCTATTTTTTCAAAGTTTGCGACGATTTCATTGAAGTCTCCGAAGTAGAGCCAAGGGGAGGAGACATGATCTTTAAGATGGCAGGGCAGCTCCTAGGAATGAGAGCGCAAGGATTGTTCTAGGAAACCGTAGAAGCAGGTGAGGGTCTAGGCTCTTAGCCATAGTGTCCAAAGGAGTAAAATGTTGTAATATGTTTTTGAAGACATTTTATCAATAAAGAGTTTATTTATTATTCATACACCAAATGTTATCCTCTTTATATTCATTTCTGTTAAATGTATAATAAGCAAATAAAAGTCTGAGACTGTCAATCTAAACCTTTAAGAATCGTGCATATGAGGGACATATTATGCGAAAGACATGAATCTTAAAGGTGATGGTCTAAATCATAAGATCTGCAATCGAACGAATAAAGTTAGGTGCTTTATTAATACTAAGATTGTTATGTTGTCTATATCTCTAACGAGAGATGGCTTATCTTGATCATTAGAGTGGGACTTTACGAGTAGAAACATTGGTGCATTATCATAAGTGACGATGTATTAGATCATGACATAAAATTTAAATTGATTCGGTTAATAATTCCATTTGTGCAAATCAATTCACTTTAGATAATCATATGTGTTATGTTTTAATCCTAAACTAACTAATAAGCCCATATTTTTGACTTATGTCTTTTGATGTACCAAAGGGTGACATCCTAACTCTATGATGGTATGCATATCGGTACGTTGGAGACATGAATTTTGATTCATGTAGACTTATTATTCATAGATATGGAATCCATAGCTCTTTTTATACAGTTAATGATATTCTCTTATGTGTACTATCCTGAAATTGAAAGACTGGAGTGCTTAACCATTTGGATACATAGGTGTAACCGAATGGTATACTGTGTATGGATAGTAAGTATTTTAATGGTGTGAAGGTAAAACGGAATTTATTCTTAAGCCGATTATGAATATTCTATGGGCATGTAACGCATTATGATACGTCATAGACGGTTAACCTATTGAACCTTCGTAATTTTATATAGTACGAGAGTGCAGCTTTAAGCTCTTAGTGGAATAACGTTAGAGTTGATAAATATAAAATATGTATTTGAGATATTGTATTTTATAATTATAGAAGCATAAACTATATATGTCCCTCGGGTCCCCTTTGCTAACTCATTATAAATTCTATAATGACACGGTATTTATAAATTCTATAAGATTGGATTTAATAATTTATGTTAGTTTATCGATTGAATTAATTTTGTAAATAATTCAAGATAAAGATGTTGAATTACTTGAAAATATTTTATTTATTATGAGATTATCTGAATATGACTGTTTTAATCTAATAACTTATTTATTGGGTTATTTGAATTAAAACTGAAGCTCTATCTAAGAGTCTCGGGTGGAAAATATGATATTCTCAGGGATTAAAATTATTGTAAGTTTGGTAGGCCGATGGGAAACTTCGGCCTGCCAATGGAGCAAGTTAGGCAGGCCGATCTCCCAATTCAGCTTGCCGATTGTGCTATAATTTGTATATAAGTTTTTAGTTAGAAGTTGATTTAGACTCGAATTTTAAGACTTAATCTAATAAGGTTTAACCCCAAACTCGACCACTGTAAATAGAGTGAGTTTTCTCAGTTATTCAGATCATTTAAGAAGCATAGAGTGAGTACTATAGTTTGAGAAACTCTGAAACTCCTTGAGAACTATTGTTCAACATCAAGAACCTTAGTTTTAGGTATTCTCAAATAGTTGGACTGAGAGTCATCAGAGAAAAAGCTGTATGACATGTGACCACCTACACTCCGATCGTGGATAGAGAATAACAAAAAATATTAGTTTGTTGAAAATAGCATGCTAAACTTGTATTTTAAAAAATAATTTAATTTAAAATTTTAAAATTCTACTACATACCGTTTTTCCAATATAGGCATCACGGAAGAGATGCCAAACAATGGTGTGAATATGGTTTTTTGAAGAGTTTTGGACAGACACTTTCCAATCGTCAGTCAAAAGGAGCGCGTTGCCACCCTTCATTGTTGACAAAAAAAGCATCAGGAAAGCCCAAATGATCTTTCACGTTGTGAGCATGGAGTTTAGAGAGTTTGGTCTGATAAAGGAAGACCAAGGATGGGGAAATTGCATGGACAACCCTCCGTACTTTTTTGAACATCTCGAGTTGCCCCATTCCTCGGACGTTCTAGTAGAGGAGACACATTGTTCCCGGCAACCCCTCTTGGCAGAGGTCGTTGATAGTTCAGTTTTGAAGGTTTTTACCAAATCCACCATCGCTTTGGACTTTTTCTACACGTCATCTTCTCTATTGCTTGGAAGGATGTTGCTTTTCCTCTTCCCAGTTTGCGTTTGATTGCAATCTGAATCTAGTGGGTTGGTAGGGGGAGTAATACCTTGAGTGAGATTTTCTTCCTCGTTTGGGTTGGGGAATTTTGGCCAGCGGAGGAAACGAGATGAGAATCTTCTATCACTAAGGGTTGTATCGGTACATGTTGATGGATATAGTGGTGTGTTGCAGGCTTTACTTTATGCGTGTTGAGTGGTTTGGATATCGTGTGGGCCCATCAATTGTTGGTGCCGATGCTATTGGAAATTCAATAGGCCCAGGGGATTGTTCAGGTTTTTTGGGAATACTCACGTGGGTGAGAGATTTAATACGCACGCGAGAATCATCCTGGATAGTGTGGCAGTGTTCACAAGGAGGTTCCAATATTCTCATTGCTTTCGAAGTACCACCATGTGGTGTAGCATGCTTTTGGACTTCCGATGTCTTTGTAGCCTTCTAGAGGTTGACGCTGAGGTGAGATTAGGGTATTTCCGATGAAACCATGCGAGCAGAGCGAGGACTGGCTTTGAATAGAGGCCGTTGTCGAATTGTTATATCTTATTTGGGCACTGTTATACATCCCGACCGGGCAGTGGGACTCACCGGGTGAGGCCCACCCCACTGAGAGGGCCGGGCCACAGCCCGGTGGGAAAAAAAAAAGGTTTTCCATCTTATTTTTGCTGGTTGTTTAGTAACAATCCATGGGCAGAAAATGTAAGACTTAGTTTCCCTTTGTTCAACAGCCCCAGGGTCAGTACAATCTCGAGCAATGTGGGTAGGAATGCCACAGCGGAAACAGAAATCAGGGAGATGCTCAGACTTCACGTCAACTTCCATGACTGACCCTTCTTTGCCAAGTCTTGCTTTGATGCGTCGGCGGAGACAATTTTGATCCTGAGAGAGTTCCCCAAACAAGACTTTTCTGGGTATTTATAGACATCTGTGGCATTGGGAATCGGGACTATTTTCTTAGGCATTTCCAAGAGGGAGGGGAATGGGAACAAAGATGTGGGCCCATATACTGCCCTTCTTGTTGAAATTGCTGATTGTTGTCCCAGCTGTATTGCAACTATGAAGCTGTCTGAAAACGCCTTCCTTTTTCTCGCCAATACAACAGATCAAGAAATCAAGATTGACTGTTTTGATTAGTAATAAATTATTATTGTCATATTATTGGGGTGTACGACAATATTATTATTGTCGTATTGTGTGACGAAGAAAACTGTTGGATGTTTGCGATCTTGTTACATGAGTAATATACTTAGAAAATTTATTAGTATTTCATGAATTCAATTTTAGCCGTTTTGTTTATGTCATTTTCTTGAATTACATGTCTATATAGTACTCTCGAATCTGTATTATAATGGTGCTGAGGTCTCAATGATTAAAAGAATCACGATGATTGATACGCTATAGATATAAACAGGGACACTTGTTATTTTGGTGAATTTCTATGGTGAAAAGAGAGTCTACAAAAATCTAATTTAGTTAGAGAAAAAAATAAATTGGTGCAATATTGCTACTACATTTAAAAAAAAAAAAAAAGAAGGAAGATTGAATAACTGCAAATGTCATTGTACTTCTCCGTTTTATTAATTAATTTTAAAATGTAATCATGCTAGTTTAAAAATGCAATATGAAGATGGTTTTTTTTGACATATTTGTGTAATATTCACCAATTTTTCCTCTTGGGACTGAGTTAGGCACGCCCAATAAGGAGATTCCAAGCAGGATTAATCTTTCTTTCTTTTTTTTTTTTTGGAGAAAGGACTAATCAATTTTATGGTGTCAGTATATTATTAGTCCTATATTAAATCTAATTATCCAAGGTGGATTGATTAATGGCTCATATGTAAAGCTATTATTGGTCTATAGTTCTTTAGCTTGGCTTGCCACTTATCATGATCTCATGTTGCTGGTTACTGTTAGGATAAACACCTTTAGAGCATATGATATTTTATAAAGAATATATTTATAAATAAATAAAATGAATTTTTTATTATATTTGTGTGTATATATTTTTGAATTCTTTATGAATATAATTAAAATTTCACAATTATTTATGTGACCTTAAATATTGTATATAAGTATTACATACAAAAGGATAATATTTAAGGATGATAATTAAAATAGTTAGTAGCATAAAATTAATTATTATAATTAATTTTTTAATTAAAGTATGAAATTTTAATTGAGTGTTGTTAGTGTAGGTTATTTCTATTAGAATGGAACGGTCTTATTCGAACCGTTAATGTAGTGAGTCATTTAATGAGTACACAGTATATAATGAAATTATATAGGACTGGAATAATGTGATATAAACAGCTAAAAATTTCTGTTAAATATAGGAAGTTCTAATCATATCAGCCGATGGTTATATATAAGATGAGTTATTCGCAGACTCCCATTTATAGGTATACGTATTTTACTTAGTATAGATTCAAGAATCTAATCCTTTTCTTTGTATTTTGGAGGCATAATGAAGTTAGCAGCCAAGAATGTTAATATTATAAGACAATATCCATTCCTTCTCTAGCAAGAAGCAAATAAATAATTCTCTTGAATATTAATTTAGGTCTTGAATAATAAGAGCGCTCAATTTGTGATTAAGTTTATGAATTTATTATTCATTAGAAAATCAAGGACACTCAAAGATGAAGATGTAATTAGAGAGGTTAATAGATTTTACCTAGCTCTAATTATAAATTATTTATGGATGATCAATTTATGTGTAATAACTATATCAATGGATGATTCAATTCTTTGAATAAAATATATTCATAATTTTCAAGAGTGTAATTCCAAGTTTGTAGCGGAGAAATTTCAGAATTAATAAGATTGATAAATTAATTATTAATTTTATTTGAACACATGGGTGATGAATTATTAATTTAGTTTTAAATAAATACTCACTCCGAAAATTAAATAATGTGTTTATTTAATTAGATAACATAGTGTAAGTGAGACCTAAACTATGGGTATACGATACAGGGATTTATCTTTGTGCGAGACTTACTTCTTCTCCTAGTTTTTTAATTTATAAAAAAAAAAGAAAAAGGAAAATAGTTTTTTTTAATAATTTGAATATGTGCATTTGGTGCACATTAAACAGCACAACGTGCACTATAGTCATGTATTTAATGCGTGATTTTTTTTTAAAGGCTAACGCGTTTTTTTAAATAATAAAAAGAAAGATAGAGATAAAAAATGATGGAGATAAGCTTTAGGTTTATTTTGATAATCTGAACAACAATAAAATTCCTCAAATGCATCTATAAATAGGTATTTAGTGAGAGCTTTATTCATTTTAAATCCGATTGTTATTCTCAATTTTAGAGAGAAAAAGCCTCGAGAAAATTGTTCTCTCTAACTAGGGGTGAACAATGGGCGGTTTGACGGTTTTTGGGCGGGTGCGGGTCGTTTTTTTAAATGACGGGTTGACGATTAACCAACCCACAAACCGCCCGTGGAATGGCGAGCGGTTTCGGTTTGGAGGCGGGCAGTGCGGGCGGGTGAGCCGGGTTGAGTCTACACTAATGTACAATATAATTTTTTGAGCTCTTTTTTATTTAAAAAAAGTGAAGAAAATTTATAGAAAATATAAAATGATAATGTATGAAGTATTCCCAACAACAACCAAGTTTGACGCCTAAAGACAATGATCATATTCACAACAAATTAAGAAACATAATCATTCATTGTAACAAGAAACATCAACTACAGATGAAGTGATGAACAAAGTCAAGAATTCTTATTCTTCCATAAAACTTGTTCATTAGGTTCGAAAATAACATGATACTATAGATGAAATGATGAACAAAGTCAAGTGTTCTTTTTTCTTTTTAAGGAGTGAGGAGTGGGGGAGGTTTAGATTATGATTTTTTTTTTTTTTTTTTAAGAATTAGGCTTGCGGGTATCCGCCTGTCAACATATATAGGCGGGCGGATTGAACCCGCAGAGTCCTTTTTTACGGACGGACCGAGCGCGGGCACGAGTGGCCGGCGGTTAGGGGGCAGTTTTTGTGCACCCCTATCTCTAACCACCCCTTGGCATTGCTCGGCAGTATGAGATGCTACACGGCATAAATTAATTAAAAAAAAGAGGCGCGTGTATATGATTCACGGTTTTTTTTTTTGTCTCGTGATTAGATCATGTATAAAAGTTGCAGTGCCATAGGCTTATAATTCAATCATTTACTTATATGATGAGTTAAGCACAAAGGCTATAAGCAGCACACGGTTTTCTTTTTTCATGTTAAGAATATGGCTTCCCCAACATGGAAAGGACTTGCTTCACTAATGGGATTTAGGCCCAAACTTGCTGGGCAGTGAGCAGCAATCGTTGCTGCAGTTTGGGCCTCTACAGGCTGTTGGTTGCTGCATAGGTCTGTGACACATGCCATGGCTGTCACTGTTGGGGTTGCAGTTACGTCGCAGTCCCATACTGTTAGACCCCCTAACTTCGAATTAAGTCAGTGGTGACAAATCTTGGATGTGGGTGGCCCATGTCCAAGGCAAGGGGGCATGTGATAATCCCTTTGCATGGTTCGGACAAAGGATCTGCATGCAGGCACAAGGTGGCCTTGGCCATGCATGCGGGTCAGGCAAGAAATGTGCACGCAGGTGCCAGGCGCGAGCATTTGGACAGGCGCGCGGGGATCTCGGACTGGCAGTGTGACGTGCGCGCGGGTGTGCGGACAGGCGCGCGAGGACCTCGGACTGGCAGTGTGACGTGCGCGCGGGCGTGCGGACTGGCATGCGAGAAACTCGGTTCAGACAAGGCCCTGCGGGAAAAGGAAACGTGTGCGAGTGGTGCGCACAAAGTCCGCGAAGCAGGTGGCCCCAACGGCTAGCACTAGAACGTGGGCATAACGGCTGGATTTCCGAAGGCACGTGGGCGCAAGTTGTGGGCGATCGTGGCCAGCCAACGGCTAGATCATGCCTGCGCCCCACGTGGCCCATGTTCGCGCATTAGCAGGCGAGTGGGCGTTAGTTGGCTGCACGTGGCGTGCAGAGGGCCAAGTCTCCGTCCGAAAATTGTGGAAGTCGCTGGAATGTGGCTGCAAGCGTGCATAGTGCCTCGAAGTGATCCCTAGTGGCTGGGGGTGTCAGCCACACGTTGTAAACTTTGTCTATAAATAGCAAAGCCCCGAGACACCAACTCACAAGGACAAAGTGAGTGTTGTGGTGATCCGTGTGAGGCAAAACTTGTATTCCTTTTGTGAGTTAATAAAAGGTTGGAAAGTGGTTTCCGTAAGTTGGTTTTGTGTGTTTGATTATCGGATCATCGTGGGTAAACACTTGGGTAGGCTGACTAGGTCGGGTGACTTAGTGCCGCACAGTGGCAGACTTTCGGTGAAAATTTGGCCCCTGTGACAGCTGGTATCAGAGCCGAGAACAGCGGACGTTCTTGGAATCGTCACGATGAATGAGTTACGTGAAAGAGTTAGTTGCTTGGAAGATTTCGTGGGGAATCCCCAAAGCAACGATGCAGTGAGTCTCGCGGTGCAGATAGCACGTCAAGCCGAGCAAATGGCATCTTTGAACACGGTTCGGTCGGACATGATGCGAGACATGGAAGAGCGGTTCTCCTCCATGATGCAGGACTTCATCACCATGATTGAATTGGTGAAGGAAAACTCGAAGAGACTAGAGGATGATATAAGCATTCTCAAGAAGGCCGTGGCAACCCCTCAGGCCATGGATGAGGCCCCTTCGAAGATCAAAGTTCCAGAACCCAAGGCGTTCAACGGTGGCCGTAACGCCAAAGAACTGGAAAATTTCTTGTGGGATATGGAGCAGTATTTCAAGGCCGCTCATATTCCAGATCGTGAAAAGATAACCATAACTAGCATGTATTTGTCCGGTGATGCTAAACTATGGTGGCGGACCCAGATGTCGGGAGAGACAAGGGCTGGCAAACCTCAGATCGAGGATTGGGAAACGTTGAAGAAGGAACTAAAGGATCAGTTCCTACCGTGCAACACTGCATGGATTACACGTGAAGCACTCAAGAAGCTTCGACAGACGAATTCTGTTCGAGAGTATGTGCGGGAGTTTAGTTCTTTGATGTTGGACATCAAAGATATGTCGGATGCAGACAAGCTATTCAACTTTCTGTCAGGCTTGCAAGCATGGGCACATGCCGAGTTGCGGAGACAAGGCGTGAAGGACCTTCCTTCAGCCATTGCGGCTGCAGAGGGCTTAGTCGATTTTAGACCCACCCCAATTGCCTCAATCGGTGACAAGAAGAAGGGTCAGGAAGGCAAAAAGGGTAAAGGCCCCTCTAAGGATTTTAAGAAATCCGAATGGAAGGGTAAAAAGACGACCGAGCAAGGCGAGTCCAAGGGAGGCAAGAAGGAAGCGGGCTGTTTTATTTGTGGAGGACCACATATGGCCAAGAATTGCCCAAAGGGAGAAAGACTGAATGCTATTCAAGAATCCGAAGGAGAGGAGAATGCAGGTGGATCTAGCACTTCTCGGGTAAACCCTCTCCAACTCCTTAACACAGTTTCAACGGTGAAGTCAGCCCCAAATAGGGGTCTTTTGTATGCAGCGGTGCAATTAAATGGAAAGACCGTAAGAGCTTTGCTGGACACGGGAGCGACCAGCAACTTCCTTTCCAATAGAATGGTGGACAAGTTGGGTTTAGTGGTAAACCAGAGTCCATGCAAAATCAAGGCGGTAAACTCAGGTGCTACTCCGGTTCAAGGTGTGGCCACAACGACCCTCAAAGTTGGCGCTTGGGAGGGATAGATAAATCTTACCGTCGCAGCCTTGGACGATTTTGAGTTAATCTTGGGGATAGATTTCTTTGTTCAAGCCAAGGCAACAATCATGCCTCATTTGTCGGGTATGTTGGTAAATGAGGAATGGAATCCTTGTTTTATTCACGCTAACTTCTCTGGACAGGTCGAGAGTAAGTTAGAGATGCAGTCGGCAAAGCAATTCAAAAATGGGGTGAAGAAGGGCAAGATTACTTACGTTGCAGCCCTCGTGGAGATCAAACCGGACCAGGTCGTGGAGGTGCCTGATGATGTTGCAACAGTGTTGGGGCAGTTCTCAGATGTGATGCCCTCAGAACTGCCAAAGGAATTACCACCGAGGAGAGCGGTGGACCACAAGATCGAGCTGGAGCCAGGTGCTAGGCCGCCAGCCCAAGCCCCTTATCGGATGGCCCCATCAGAGTTGGTTGAGTTGAGGAGTCAACTTAACGAGTTGCTAAATGCCGGTTTCATACAACCATCAAAAGCCCCTTATGGTGCCCCGGTGTTGTTTCAGAGGAAGCAGGATGGCTCATTGCGGATGTGCATAGACTATCGGGCTCTCAATAAGGTGACTATCAAGAATAAGTACCCAGTCCCCAATGCAGCGGATTTGTTCGATCGGTTGGCCGGTGCGTCATACTTCACAAAGCTGGACCTACGGTCAGGCTATTGGCAGGTGCGGATAGCCGAGGGGGATGAGTCCAAGACGGCTTGTGTGATGAGGTATGGTTCATTTGAGTTTTTGGTGATGCCTTTTGGCTTAACCAATGCCCCTGCCACATTTTGCAACTTAATGAACGAGGTACTCTATGAATTTCTTGATCGGTTCGTGGTTGTTTATCTGGATGATATTGTTATTTACTCGAGATCCTTGGTGGATCATGTTAATCACTTGCGGCAAGTATTCTCACGACTTAGGGAATACAAGCTATTTGTGAAGAAAGAAAAATGTGAGTTTTGCAGGCAAGAAATTAAATTCTTGGGCCATTGGATTTCCAAAGGCGATATTCGGATGGACGAGGACAAGGTGAAGGCAATCATTGAATGGCCTGCGCCAACGAAGGTGCCAGACTTGCGTTCTTTTCTTGGCTTGGCAAACTACTATCGACGGTTCATCAAAGGGTATTCAAAGAAGGCGAGCCCTTTGACAGATTTGCTGAGAAAAGAGCACAAGTGGGCATGGACAGACGCATGCCAAGAAGCCTTTGAGAAGCTGAAGGCAGCAGTTGCCTCGGAACCAATCTTGAGATTGCCAGATTTTGGGCTTCCATTTGAAGTGCACACGGATGCCTCAGATCGAGCTCTCGGTGGAGTGCTCGGGCAGGATGGCCACCCCGTGGCCTATGAAAGCAGGAAGCTTAAGGATGCTGAGCAGCGGTACTCAGCCCATGAGAAGGAAATGACGGCAGTAGTGCACTGCCTTGACACTTGGAGGCATTACTTGCTGGGAACAAAGTTCAAAGTATTGACGGACAATGTGGCGAACACTTATTTCAAGACCCAGAAGAAATTGACCCCAAAACAGGCCCGATGGCAGGAATTCCTAGCGGAATTCGACTTTGTGTGGGAACACAAACCAGGCAAGCAAAACCAAGTCGCTGACGCCTTGAGTCGCAAGGAGGTGCAGGACTATGTGGCTGCATTGACGGCAGTGCAATCAACCTTTCTTGACCGAGTAAAACAGCAAGCTGAGGTGGATCAGGCCTATGTTCATCTCAAGAAGGAAGTGCGAGAAGGAGTAGCGAGACGTTATTGGGAAGATGACGAACTCCTTTATGCCAAAGGTAATCGATTATTTATTCCTAACTCGGGTGGCCTGAGACAGGAACTTTTGCGGGAGACGCATGACCCTCAATGGGCGGGACATCTGGGGAGAGAACGGATGATGGCGCTCATAACCCGCAGCTATTATTGGCCCAACATGGAGAAGGATGTTGAGCTATATGTGAAGACTTGTTTGGTGTGCCAACAAGACAAGACGGAAAGAAGGAAGGCAGCCGGACTATTAAAACCACTCCCGGTGCCAGAAAAACCATGGAAATCGGTGTCTATGGATTTCATTTCGGGGTTCCCTTCAATCCAAGGTATGCGGTCAGTGTTGGTCGTTGTAGATCGATTTTCGAAGTATGCAGTGTTCATTGCAGCCCTACATGAGTGCTCAGCTATGTTGACGGCAGAGCTCTTTTTCAAGAATGTGGTAAAATACTTCGGTGTGCCTGAAGACATAGTCAGTGATCGTGATTCAAGGTTCACTGGTAAGTTTTGGACGGCTCTCTTTAACTTGATAGGTTCTGAGTTAAAGTTTTCTACAGCTAACCATCCACAGACCGATGGACAAACGGAGCGTATTAATGCTCTATTGGAAGAATTTTTAAGGCATTATGTCTCGGCGAGTCAAAAGAATTGGCTGGATTTACTTGATGTGGCCCAATTCTCGTACAACTTACATCGGAGTTCTGCAACAGGGATGAGTCCAGCAGAGCTTGCACTCGGACATCAGCCCCTGACCCCACTGGAAGTGGCACGTTCCAAAGGGCGAGTTAGCTGTCCAGCAGCCTATCGCTTTGCGGAAGGGAAACAGGAGTTAATACTACAGGCCCGAGACAGTTTGATGAAAGCAGCTAGGCGCATGAAGAAGTATGCTGATCATCATAGGCGCCAAGTCGAGTTCAATGTTGGTGACATGGTGTTGCTGAAATTGACCCCGCAGATTTGGACGAAGATAAGCAGCAAGACAGTGCATCGTGGGCTTCTTCCAAGGTACGATGGTCCCTTTGAAATTGTTAAGAAAGTTGGGAATGTTGCTTACAGGCTAAAGCTACCACCTCGGCTAAAGGTGCACCCAACGTTCCACGTGAGTTTTCTGAAGCCTTACAAGGAGGACTTGTTGAACAAGAGGCAGCAGGCGAAGAGGGCTCCGCCTACCATTAGAAAACAATTTGACAAAACGGTGGAAAAGATCCTTGACCATCGAACAATGGGCATGAGCAAGAAGAATCGACGGACTGATTTTCTTGTGAAATGGAAGGGTGAAGAGGAGAATAGTGCTACTTGGGAGCGGGACGTTACCTTGTGGCAATTTGAGAAAGAGGTGCAGGAATACCTCGAGACTATACCGACGAGGGCGTCGGCTTCATCCGGTGGGGGTGGTTTGTTAGACCCCCTAACTTCGAATTAAGTCAGTGGTGACAAATCTTGGATGTGGGTGGCCCATGTCCAAGGCAAGGGGGCATGTGATAATCCCTTTGCATGGTTCGGACAAAGGATCTGCATGCAGGCACAAGGTGGCCTTGGCCATGCATGCGGGTCAGGCAAGAAATGTGCACGCAGGTGCCAGGCGCGAGCATTTGGACAGGCGCGCGGGGATCTCGGACTGGCAGTGTGACGTGCGCGCGGGTGTGCGGACAGGCGCGCGAGGACCTCGGACTGGCAGTGTGACGTGCGCGCGGGCGTGCGGACTGGCATGCGAGAAACTCGGTTCAGACAAGGCCCTGCGGGAAAAGGAAACGTGTGCGAGTGGTGCGCACAAAGTCCGCGAAGCAGGTGGCCCCAACGGCTAGCACTAGAACGTGGGCATAACGGCTGGATTTCCGAAGGCACGTGGGCGCAAGTTGTGGGCGATCGTGGCCAGCCAACGGCTAGATCATGCCTGCGCCCCACGTGGCCCATGTTCGCGCATTAGCAGGCGAGTGGGCGTTAGTTGGCTGCACGTGGCGTGCAGAGGGCCAAGTCTCCGTCCGAAAATTGTGGAAGTCGCTGGAATGTGGCTGCAAGCGTGCATAGTGCCTCGAAGTGATCCCTAGTGGCTGGGGGTGTCAGCCACACGTTGTAAACTTTGTCTATAAATAGCAAAGCCCCGAGACACCAACTCACAAGGACAAAGTGAGTGTTGTGGTGATCCGTGTGAGGCAAAACTTGTATTCCTTTTGTGAGTTAATAAAAGGTTGGAAAGTGGTTTCCGTAAGTTGGTTTTGTGTGTTTGATTATCGGATCATCGTGGGTAAACACTTGGGTAGGCTGACTAGGTCGGGTGACTTAGTGCGGCACAGTGGCAGACTTTCGGTGAAAAATTGGCCCCTGTGACACATACCCTAGTGGGTTTTCGAAACCCAACAGGATTTGGTCCCGACCCTTCTGACAAGTCCACCGATACTTAAAAAAGATCCGGATCAAGATTAAAGACCATGAAGAATTACTAGATTAGGAATTTAATTAATTCATTTATTATTTCAATTGGAATGTAATTTTAATTTTCTAAAAAACCCGGTTAAATGCTATTTCAATTCCAATTATTATTATTTTATACTATGTTTGATAATGTTTATAAAATGTCCATGCATATAACGTGCCATATAGCATAGATTAGTGCCTACTCCATTTATTATCACATGTCATGCATACATATGCATTCGTGCATTATATTAAAAGTATTTTGTCTATAATGTAGAATTGCGTTATAATAATTTTAATGTGATTGAACTTTATTTGCAAAGATGTGATTATATGTGAATAAAATTTCCGTTATATTTTAGTAATTTCACCTATTTATTTTGAGCTTGTAATTTTAAAGAGTTTAAAATTATGGGAAGCGTAAAATTATTTTATTTGATCTTGGTTAATTAAATTGTTTAATTTTACGAAGAATTTATGAAGCGTAAGATGTTTTATAAATTAATGAAATACATACTTATTGCAAAATAATAAGTAGAAACGGGTTGTATGATAATACGACCCATTGGTCTCTACTATTAGAGCAACTCCGTAAAGTTCAAATGGCACTTTGAGACGACAATGATTTCATCCTTCCTATAGAGGGTGTCTATTTTAGTCGATGCGAGGTTGTTCTTTCTAGTGATAGGATTTCAGGATGTACCTCTAATTTGAACTACCCTACGATGGCACTTCAAAGTTAAGGATTTGAAATACGATATAGTAGGTTACACTCATAAAGACATGATTAATTGCTAGTTGCATCTTGACCAAAACAATGGTAGTTAATTAATGTTGAAAATATGAGATATTTTAAATAATATTTATTAATGTTGAAAATACCTTAAAATGCTAACTAATAATTAATACATATATTTATTATTCTAATTTTCTAAAATAAATCTGTCACTTTCAACTTAATAGAAACCATTTTTTTGCACCATGAAAACATATCATATTCTATTTATTTTATAAAAATAGTAGTCATAATTTATCAAACATTTTTATAATTTCAATTGACTATTTGTAAGTCAATTTAAATCGAATTCCGAAGTTAGCATAATTCATGCTTTATGGGTATAAACCGAAGTATTTATAGTAAAAAGCTGTTTATGGGTCTATATCCAATTTATGGATGCTTTTAAACTTTTCTTACTCACAATATGGAATTGCAAAATGATGTTTTGTGATCTTGAGTTGCCTTAGAGGCTTGTGAAATGCTTGTGGACTCCATGAACTTTTTATTATTGTTGTTATTGTTGTTGAAATAATAATAATAATAATAAACTTTACAAAATTTACTAACATGCATAAATTCACTAACTATGCACATATAGGATATTGTCAATTCTTGAATTTTCAATAATCCTTATGGCTTAGAAAATTTCTATCATGTTTTATGATCTCATCAAAATCGAGATCGATCTTATATATATAAACTTTGTGCTCACCATTTCTGAATTATAGTGTTGAGTTGTTGATTACTATGATCTGAATTCCTCTTGCTAAACTAATGTCATGTAAGAATTTCGTATAATTATCATAAATCATAAATTCATTTTTATCAATCAATCTCAATTTGAATATTTTAATTGAGATTCTTATAAATGTCATCACTTTGACTAGCACACGAGATTCTTAAATCATAAATTCTTAATTTAGCACATTGAATAATTATTTTAATTAACCAAGTGTGCTATCATAATATCACATTTTTGCTATGTGTTTCATACATAAAGCATATTAAATTAGGCAATTATAACGTTATTTATTATTAAAGTCTTATAGTTATTAAGATTTTCTACATGCCCATGAATTAGGAAAATTCATGTCCACAAATCATGATTAAATCATGATTTAAACTTGTGAGTTTTCTAAACTTAATAGAAGATTTATAACCGTGAACCAAATTCTTATAGCTTCGCATAACGCTTAATGGTACTATGTATTGCTGAATTTAATCAGATTATAGAATAATCAAATTTAAGCTGTAACCCCACGGACCTTTACCTCTAAATAATTGTTCGTATTTCTAAGTAAACCTTGACTTAACTACATGGATTCTCTATGGTATAATCGATCAGGTGACTGATCTATTCGAACCGTTGAGAATGAATTGACTTGTCTAGAGTCAATCGTTTTTGTAGATTTTTTATGCTCTTTCTCATAAACATTTCTCATAATTCATATCGAAACTTAAATTTATAAGTTCTAAACTTATATTTTCTTATAGACTTAATAGTGTAGTTATAGAAAAATCCTTAATTAATCATATTTATTAAATTTTTTAGATTTTTTTGATCATTAGATAATGGTTGTCTTTATTAGATTAATGACACTAGAAGTTCTGTTGTAACATCCCTCCATGGTTGGCTATAAATTGGCATCCGAGTCCTAGTTTTCTACACTCATAAATTCACAGAACTCTTGCTAACATTCTCTCTAGTGCTAGGCTTCAGTGTGATAGTTTTCGAGTTTTTTTCAAGTTTGCTAGAGTAGCAACAAAGTGTACGTTAGCTATTGCTCGCTGTTGTATCTTGTTGTATTCTTAAGTACCGACGATGAGGGACAAATATATTTTAAAGATACGGTGTGTCATACAAGGGCGTCGACTCTCTTAATTTGATTGAATTTCGTTTATCGTTATTATGCTTATTGTAATTTTGTGTTTACATAAGTTCAATATATCATTTGTTTCAATTTCTATTAATCTGTTCGACTATTTTATACCACGCTACTATTGTAATCACCATTACATTAGAAACCTTACTGTTGCAATCTACCTGAGCAACTTTTTGCTGTCGGAGAGAGTAGAGCAAGGGGATTGAAAGAAGAGAGAGTGTGACAAGAGAAAGAGAGACGAAGAAAGAATAAGCAAATGAAAAGAATGGAGAAATGAAAGAAAGAGAAATCAATATAATCAAGGGTAAAAGAGAAAAGGCAGATTATATTTATAAGAATCTGACATGTTCTAACCAATTAGGAATTTAGGATTTACCTCACATTTACTACTTTTAACTTTTAATGAACTTACAGTTAGTACGAAATTCCCTCGGTGTTGAAAAACCCTTAAATTTACCATTATGACTTCACAAATAAAAAACAAATATTATTGGTAATGTGCAATTTGATCCATGTCAAATATTTATTATGTTCAATTAAAGGGAAATTTTATGATGGGGCATTGAAATTCTCTACCGGTGGAGAACGAAATATAAAACTTTAGATTATAAATCAACGGCTCAAGATTATGATGTTTATAAAATCTAAAATAAAACTAATCACATTTGATCACACATTCTTTTTATATCAATTCATACTAAGTAAATCTCAACCATTGATCTCAATAAAACTTTAATCTTAACCATTGATTCAGAAAAGATATTAAACCCTAAAATTGAAACACATCAGACCAAAAAATTGAAGAAAATACGGAACAAAACCTATCCCTAATCCACTGCCAATAAGCCCATGCCCAAGCCAAGTCACTATCGAGCAAGTCCTCTCATGGTTGAAAGATGTGAGCTTCTCATTAAATTATCGAGAATCTT
Source organism: Artocarpus heterophyllus (assembly GCA_025403435.1). Taxonomy (NCBI): domain Eukaryota; kingdom Viridiplantae; phylum Streptophyta; class Magnoliopsida; order Rosales; family Moraceae; genus Artocarpus; species Artocarpus heterophyllus. Next base: position 1,067,441 of record CM046332.1, read on the forward strand.
TTTTTTGGTTCTTTCATGATCCCACTCTCGAATCTTGCTAGAGCTAAATGTGTGGGATCTCGGAACGGTGGAGCTGGGCTTGTCGGAGCTCGAGAACTGTGGGACTAGGCTTGTCGGAGGTCTAGAGCGACGGGATTGGGCTTGTTGGAGGTTGGAAGCCATGGAGGCTATGCGACAGGGATGGGTTGTGGAAGGAATGCTCTTGAAAATTTTTAGTTGTTTTTAACAATTATTTTTAGTCTATGATTTGGTGTGGAAAAAACCATGTGACCCTTTACTGATTTTTGATTTCATAGTTAAAAAGTATATTATACTAGTGAAAAAAAAAATCATATTGCCCCACTGAATTTTACAAGACAGGGTCTCACGCATCCCCTAGCCATCCAAGTTCAATTCTACCACTACATCACGAGATAGTGAACTCCGAGGAAACAATAACAATAGCAATAACAATAAAGGGATTTCTACTATGGAAATCTTAGGGTATGTTTGATTTATGCATTTTTTGAACTTAATGGATTTAAATTTACATTCGAGTATCAAGAATCCTTCAGATGCATATTTGTTTTCCCTAAAATCCAAATCATTTGAGTATTAAGAATCCAAGTTTTCAGAATTCTCATCCCCCTTAAACTTTTGATACTCGGATATCTTTGCTACAGTAAAAACTAAAATTCTCTTTCTTATATTTAAGGAAAAAAATTATAACTTCTTTATTTGATATCTAATTGAGATGATTCTTTTTCACTGTATTCCTAATGAAGACATGAATAAATCAAGATCTATATTGCATATTTTTTAAGATCATTAATGTTAAGATTTTATTAGATTTATTAATAAATCAAAAACTATTTTCACTATCTCTCCAAACACAAATTTTAATTTTATTCCATACTCATATTAAAACTTAAATGCACATCCAAACGTCGATTCGAATAACAATTTAAACTCAAATCTTAATTTAAATCATATTAATTCAAATTAAATCATTAGCTCAAATTTATTTATCAAACAGATCTTTAGTTTTTCTCCACCCATGGAGCACTCTTTGGACAATTGTTCGATGGAAATCAATTGGTTGAGATTTCTGTACCACTTTTATGCATACTTTTGGGCCGCACATACTTGATTAAAAGCATCAGACTGTTGGGTCCATGTTTGACTCAAATTAAATCATTAGTTTAAATTTATTTACCAAATACACCCTTAGTTTTTCTCCACCCATGGAGCACTCTTTGGACAATTGTTTGATGGAAATCTATTGGTTGAGATTTCTGTACCAACTTTATGCATTCTTTTGGGCCGCACATACTTGATTAAAAGATTCAGACTGGTGGGTTCACTTTTAAATTGCCGCATCATGAATGAAAGACAGGTCTGGACGGGCCTCACGAGGAAGTGAAAAAGATACACATGTGGGGCTTGACCGTGCATGGAATGCGCCTTGCATGCGGCTAGAAGAATACCGAAGAGACTGGGTCCCACTAACACGTAGCAGGTTGAGCTGGCTGAATCCAATTCTGGCATCCACACGGACGAAGGCTCACACGGAGAGAGAGAAAAACAACCAGCTACTTGACTTGACAGATAAAACTACGAATCTCATCACAAACTCAATTATAAATAATGTAAAACTTTTATATATTATAGTAATAATAAAAAAAATTATTACAATATAAAATTCTCACATACTATAATAAAAGTGGTTCTAATTAACGATTCTCATTGCCCTTCTAAAATGTTTTTACTCCAAATTTGGTTTTTTATTTACACCGTTTACCCTGCTTTTGCCCCCGATTTCCAATGAATGGATAAAAAATTAAAATATAATTAATTATTTTAGACACAAAATATTTAGAAAAATTAAACAAACATTTTAAAAAATAAAATAATTTAAAATACACAAAACATACATATTTAAGTGATTTTTACCAAAGTGATTGAAAATAGTTATCTAACACACAAACATTGAGAGTGCAGGACTAAATGACAAAGAAAAATATCTTCATCTCGATGGAAGATAAAATAATAATACTCAATACCACGGCCAATCACTTTAATATTTCTTAAAAATTAGTTTGACATTCTTATGCATATGAAGAGATTAATGAAAGCCCATATCTACTTGGATTCGAATATCATTGTCGTCGTTGGGCTCGATGTTGGGATTGATAAATATTGTACATATTGCTAATAATTATATGAAATTATATTTATTTATTTGTATATATTATAGATACTTTATAGAGTTTTTAGAAAGTGTGGCATGAACCAATAGTTTAAACCAATTTTAGTTAAAATATTATATCATGTGAGAGCTTTACATTATGACTAACTTTTTTTTGATACTGTAGAGCAAGAGAACTTTATACTATAGTAAATAAAAGTTTTAGTTGAAACTGATATTACTAAATACACTATTAATAAACATCAACAAAATTCCCATCATTATTGTTGTTACCAATTTTTCTTGCAAAAAAAACTCTAGCTTGACTATTGTTCCTAATGAACACGTGAAAGTGTATATTTATATGGCTAATTACTATCATTTTTTACTTTTATTTGTTATTAAATTCTTTAATTACAACAGTTGAGTGATTCAATAACTATTTTAAGTCAATTTGGTAAAAAGTTCAAAAATATGTATTATTGGTGTGTTTTGTATGTTTTAAATTATTTTAGCTTAGAATATATTTATGTAATTTTTATAAATATTCTATGCATGAAGTGATTGATTTTAGTTTAGTTATTTATCTATCGATTTGAAGTATAGGGAGAAAACGGACCAAATGGTGTAAAAAAAAGACCAAATGTGGAGCCAAAACACTAATTTTTCTCTCTCTTTGTGTCAGCTCTGGCCAGTACGCTTGCCACACGTCAGCATCGGATTCCCCAGCTATGCCCACGTTAGCACTTGTGTTAGCAGTACCCAGCCGCGTCCTGACACCTCCTTCTGCGCGCAAGGTGCGTCTGCACACTAGCAAGCCCAAGGCATGCGTTTTTCCCTATCGCCCACGTAAACACACTCTACCAATAAATAAATAAGTAGGACCCACTATTAAAATGATGGTTTAATCAGGTACACCACATCCACATTGAGCCAAATCAATTCCTCAACCGTGTTTACCAATTATATCAAAGTCAAACAAAAAGGTGTGGTACCCACCAGTGGAGAAAAAGGACGGTTTCTATAGTAGAAATTTCCTAATAATAATAAAAAAGAACACAGCCAAATAATAATAATAATAATAATAATAATGTCACTTTCTGGCTAGAAAAACCCATTAGTGAACATTCCATCCTCGTTGTTGCGTACCTCCCAAGGCAAACCCACCTGCAAAAATTCCAAGTTAAAAAGGGTCGTCAAAGCCGCCACAAATGTTGACCATTTTAATTGTTTATTCCTCATTTTCCACTAAAGAGCACAAACTGGTCCCTTACAACTACTAGCAAGCATCTCAAAATATCCAATTCTTTTTCTTACTTGCTCTCCAAGCAAGGAAAAAAAAGTGTAAATAAAAATAAAATAGAGACTACTCTATTATTCCCACCTATATAAATAATACAATTACATCTCATTTTCAATTCGTGAATTACTCAACCATTTGCTGAGCAGAAAGTGCTTTTTCTTTAGCCAAATAATCAAGAGCCATTCACTTGATCCTCAAAAACAAAACAGAATGTCTTTTTTTTCATCCTTTTTCAAGTTCTTTGTGCCTTATTCGTCTTCCTCTAGGGTCTGTGATCACTCAATGAGTAATAATAATTCCAAGCACAAAGTGGAGTCCTCTTTGAAGAAAAACAAGAGCAAGTCTTCCAAGTCATCAAGAGCTCCAATTGTCGTTTCCTACTTCCCAGTTAATTCACATCTCTCTCGCTTATAGTACTCATCAGAGGAATATTAATGTTTCATATGTGACATTATTGAGGGAAATCCCTATCCACGGAGCTGTCGTTTAAGGTCATTGTCGTTTTTGTATGCATGGGTGGTTTAGGGCCATCTCTTCTTGGCAGAATCCAAGGGAGGAAAAAAAAATAGAAGCTCAATTAGGTCTTCATGTAATTTTAATACTTTTTTTTTTTCAACTTTTACTAAACTAGTTGTAACGACAATTAAAGCTGTATTAGCCTTTTTTTAGTTAAAAAAAGTATTAATTTTTTTTTCAATTAATTTAATTATATTATGAATGATAAGTTTATTGTTTTATCACAATAACAACAGCATATATACAACAGAGAAATTTATTATCCTGTAAATAAAACCATATGTAGCAATTATAATAATAATAATAATAATAAAAGTTCTTGTAGCGTTGAATATTTTTAAAATTAAAAAAGACAGTGCCAAAAACATGAGAATGAGAGAATTACACAATTATTAATTTGAAATACAAATAAATAGACTAAAATATAATAATGTTTAGTAAATAATCCACTTAAATAAAAATAAAATTGGTTTTTGTATAAAAATAACGTAAAAAAAAATCAAAAAAGAAAGAAAGAAGAAAAAAAGTGAAAAAAAAAGAAGGCAAAGAAAGTGGTGAACTTAAAAATTAAGTTTTTAAAAAGAACAAGTAATTTTAAGTCGTTGTTTATCTCAAATGTTAATTTGTCTCGCGCCAAAGAGCAATTGTTTTATCTTAATAAAATCGGTCTTATATTTCCACACGCATATATATATATATGACTATACGTTGCGCAATAAACAAATGCAACCAATAGAAGACCTCGTGACGACCCCCCAACCCCACCACGCGCACACACACAAGGAGGAAAAATACATTAAAATAAAATTAAAAATAATAATAAAGCAAAGTAAACCTCCTGATTTTTTTAGCATAGTAGTCAATTTTCAGGTCCATTTCCTCGAGAGTTTACCAGCAGCCAACAAAAAACACTACATATAAAGCCACCTTAATTGATGAAGCTTAATTTCTCCACATACAGCCACGTATCACATTCATCCCCCAAACAACACATTTTTGTCCTTTTTTTATAAGACATAATGACTTGGACTACAAGCCTGGCCTGTGCAATGGCCAGGAAGCATCTTAGAATATGCCAAGAAAATGGGGCACCATATGAAGAACCTAAACACCCATAGTCAAAAGTTTTTGTGCTTGCCCACCAAGCAAACCCAATAAATATTAACTCTCTGCCTATAAATACACATAATCTGATTTCCTTTCTCATTATCCTGAAATAACTCCCTCCTTTAGTTCTCCTCATTTCTTTCCAACATATTTGCAAATATTACCAACGAGAAAGTAGACAGAAAGAAGATCATAATATAACAAGATGGCTCTTTTCTCAGCCTTGTTCAGCTGCTTTTCGCCTTCGTCGTCGTCTTCGCGGGTGTCCCATGACGTAGAAAAAGTTACTTGTGAGAAGAAGGTGGCATCTTCTAATTTGAAGAAAAGCAAGAGCAAGACTTCCAAGCCTTCAAAAGCTCCTATTGTGGTTTCTTACTTCCCAGTCAATTCATATCCCTCGCGCTTGTAGAAGAGGGCAAAATATTGCAAGATGATCTCATGCAATTTCGAAGACATATTTGTTGATTTTTAGGATATATGTTGTCCTTTAGCTCTTGAGTCTTGTGAACTTGATGTACTATAATATATGTATTTTCTATTGTTTTTCATCATCAAGCATGCCCCAAGGTGGAGCAAGGGCTTAATCTTTTAACCTCTATTAAGCCCCTTGGGGACATATATTCTTTATTGTTGTTTTCTCCTTCATGTAAATATGCATATTTTGCGAGTTAAATATTTTTTTTAAAAAGGTAAACTGCAAAGGGAAGGAAATAATAGAAAAATCAACACAAGGACCAATGAAAGGAAAGGCATCTGTACAATTTGGATAAGAATGAGAGAATTTGTCTAACGTCTCCTACAATAAGTGGCAAAAGGCAATTGAGAATGGACTATTTTGTGCAAGGAATATTGGGTAGAATTCTCGGAATATCAAGAAAATGTTTTGCGTCAGCCGTAAGACAGAAATTAAAGTGACGACACCATTGGGTCATTTTCCTTCAATATTTCTCATTATTTTTATGTCTTGTTTTCTTGTTTTTTGAATTTTGATTTATAAATTCTATAGGTGAGTGATCGGTGTTCAGACGATCAGTGGCTCTTGACCGTCTAGCTATGGGTGGTGTTAGATGACTGTTAATTAATATAGGTCACCATAAAATGGTCAAAACCATACAGTTTTTCTACATACGATTGCAGGTGACCGGTGGTCATCCACCAAGTGACTGGTGTCCAATAATGTACTCGAAAAGTGAGCAACCAATATAGGTCACCATAGAATCGTCAAAACCATGCAGTTTTTCTACATATGATTGCAGGTGACTGGTGGTCGTCCACCAAGTGACCGGTGTCCAATAATGTACTCGCAAAGTGAGCAACCGTCACCCGTGGAGTAATATGACCGATCAGTCCCCGGGTCACTTCGCACCAATCTCGTTGGGTGGGGTCACCGACTTGGTATACCACAATTGGCGCCGGCCATTGGGGTGAAATTGAAAACCAGAAAAAGTCACTAATCAAATTTAGAATGGGTGTTTTTTGACCTTCAGAGAAAAATAAAAGAAACTATTAGGATTAAAATTTATTGGGCAATTGGCAACGTAGTTTATAAGGTACTTTTAGCTCGAACTATATTTTTTAAATGGTTTATTAATACAAAGACCCCAATAGACTACCAAAATAGAGCTAAACTCATTGTAATTTACTCAAAAAAGTGTCTGTTATAAGTATTCATGACACATTAGCTTGCGGCATTTGTAGCAGTACCTCTCCCCTACAACGATTTTCATCATTGAGAACTTATTCTGACTGAGAACCAAATTTTTTGTTTGCATAAGATAATGGTCAATTTTAAGATCCAAATCGAAATAGTGACATGAGAACCAGTACAAGTCAACTAAAATATAACGTATTGAACAATTTAGACTTAGTAAAAATAGCATTATCATGCTAAGGTATTGTCAGGGCCTAAAATTTTAATTTATTAGATTATGTATAATTTACTTTTTAGTGTGTCATTATTTAAATTGTCGTATAAATTACTTCAATTAAAATTTTCACATAATTTCTTTTTAAAAAAATTCTATATAATTTAATATTCTTTTAAAACAAAAACTGATTTCTAATTTAAAATATTAAATTCCAAAATTTCTGTTTTTTTAATAATTTCCAAAGCCACATAATTACAAATATGCTAACCTTACTTTTTTAGACTTTTTTCATCTAATTTCTTCCCGATCAAATTTAGACTTACTCTTCTCCAGGGTCTGACCAAACAGGGATATTTTGAAAAAAGGGAAAAAAAAATTTAAAATTAGAGAAATGATCTCTTTTTTTTTCAAAAAAAAAACACGTTTTTCTGTACAAAAAAACTGCTCCAGTTTTTTTTAGAAAGATAAGAAAAAGAATTGTAGCAAGGAAAGAAACCTCAACAGAATAGAAAAAAAATGGAGCAATTTTTATGCCCAAAAAGCTTGTTTTTTTTGCCAAAAAACTATTAAAAAAAATAATTTGTCTAAAAAAACTTTTTCTTAAAGTCATTTTTCAAAATTTCCGACCAAACAAGACAACCACCATGCATTGGTTGAATCTTTCTTTAGAAACACCACCTTCAGAAATGTTCCAGACACACACTTCCTCTCTCCCAAAAATGTCTCTCTCTCTCTCTCCTTCTGTAACGCCCCCTCACGGGACGTCACAGTTACCATCTCATAGCATGTATTATTTATGGTAAAACATAATTCTTTCATAGAATTTGAATAATCAAAGTAATATAAAAAGCTTAATTTTTTTTAAAAAAACAAGACTTATTAATCAAATCAAATAACTTCATCTAAAAATAAAAGTATAGTTGCAATATTATCAAAAATATTAAACTTAATAAAATATCTTTAACTTGCAAAATCTCATAAAATAATTGAAAAACTAAAATCTGTGGAATTGTAAATAATTGAATAAAAGTTAAATCATTATTAACACATGATGCGTCACTCCGATATTTCGTTTCTGCCACCAGGCATACACCCACACCGAGCTCCTCCATCCTCATACCTAACTCCTATTCCTAGCTGCAATATGAGAAACATCTAGTAAGCATAATGCTTAGTAAGTACACCTTAACTCTCACAAAACCTTTTCATCAATTAACAAAGTTTAATAAAATAAATTCATCATTAAATAAATATATTTTCTTTTTAAAATAATGTATATAGTAATACTTCAAAATATCATATCATAGTACTTCAAAATATTATATAGTAGGGCCCTGACGTTGTACCGTCATCGTCATAGTGCGCTAGCCACAGAAAGAGTGAGGTAGCGACCCCAAACTAACCGTGACAAAGATGAGGCGACCGCTCACCGGTCAGTCCGCTCACCGGACCCCATCATCACCATCAATCCATCAAATATACAACGCCTTTTTAAAGCATCAAATAATAATATAGATAATACATATATATAGGTTTTCATAAAAGTTTTCCATCAATAGAATAATGAGGTAAAAATAACATCATCTTTCATCGTCTTCCATCAATTTCCTCATTATTGAAAATCCTCATCTTAAAACGTCTTCATAACATATCATCAACATCAATCTTTTTAATTTTGAACAATCATATTGCAGGTGAGAGATGTACTTACCTGATCTTTAAACTTACTCAACCTGTAATGGTAGGTGATACGACGATTCGGGTCTTCGGTGTGCTCGCTTCTTGAAGAGTTCATGCCAAACATTCATATTGATCATAAGTCACTAACAATACTATTAGCAATATATAAACATCTCATACTATCATTAAACATCACCTTATCACGTAATAATATCAAGAAGCACAATATCACAATTTATGAACCTAGGGCATAATTCCCAGAAGTAGGCAGAATGGCCTTTATTCACTTAAAAATTCATAATAATTTCATCTTAACTCCAAATCAGTTAAATCCAGTGGCATTAAAAACGAGACTCAAAAACAAAGAATTTGATATATTACACGCATATTTTGACAACAATTTGCATGAAGAAAAAGCCCTCGAAAATAAGTCTATTTTTCGGGTCCATGTAAACTGCACAGCTTTCAAGGTCAACTTCGAAAAATCATAACTATTTAAAGAAAAACCTAATTCAAGCGATTCAAAAGCCAAAAGAAAGCTTAAGATGTCTAGTATTTGGGAAAAATATAAGAAAAATATAAACAGTGCAATACGAAATAAAAAATTATTAAAATACGACGGCTGTTGGATGTTTATATGAAAAGTAGGCATAAGGCATCAAAAATTTAAATACCAATCCATAATCTAATAAAACCTCAATTAAAATAGTAAACACATAATTAACATGATGCTAATTGATAATAAAACATTTATAGATCTACATAGCAAAAATATGAAAATCCATGATGTCCTTAATCTAGGGTTTAATGAGAGGTTAATCAAAACCACTAAATCATCAATTCTTTTCAATCACCAATAGACATAAAAAACATATGATAAGAGAATCTATATGATGATAAAAATAATTCTAATACTAACATAATAAACTAAAACACCAAACAAACATATTAGATTATTGATATACTTACCAAGATGAATGCAATTAGGGAGACTAGAAATCTTGATAAAGCCAAAGAAAACCAAGCATAAAGCCAATAAATGAGGAATGAATGAAGTGTGAGCCTAGGATTTTAATAGGAGGTCTTTATATAGTTTTTATGTGGAGGCTAAAACCCTAATCCTACTCTAATTCAATTTCTTTTTTTTTTTCCTTTTTTTTTCTTCCCCCACGTGTATCACTTTTTTTTTTCTTTTTTTCTCGGCAAAAGCTTTGCGCAAGCCCAAGCCCAAACTAACTTAACTTATACTTATATATATAAACATAGCCATATTTGTTATTTCACGTATCATATATGTATAGTTTCATATATATAGTTTAACTTATATATTCATATATATAATAATAAATAAATCATATACTATAACAAATAAACCAAAATTCATATTAATTTCTTCTTATCATATTTCATTTAATTAAACAAAACAAAATGCGTTATCACATCATTAATTCATAAATAATCATAATCCCTACATAATTGGCAAGAACTTTTTCCTAGCACATCGAACCCTTTATCGCTGTCACCTGCAATATCATTAAATAGCATATTAGTAAAATATCACTGTCGTCAATTCTAACATCAGATTTTCTATTTGCCATTAACAGAAATTTTGGGTGTTACACCTTCTCTCTATTCCAAAACCCTAATTAGCCATTCCTCTCTCTAGAAAACTCAAAAAAGCCCCATCTCCATAGACAACTAGTTTCAAGAACTTCATGTTAGAATAAAACTGTGATGAAAACTATCATCACCCAGGATTGTTCATGTCAAATCATCAAGAATATTAATAAGATGCAGAAGCTAACCTGAATCCATTGATAGAATGTGATTCTTGAGTCCTTTGGTTGAGGATCTTCTAAGTATGGTACGTAAATCATCCCTATCAGAATGCTCTGTAATCTCTCTGTAGATGGATAATAGAAAAATAATGTACGTATTGACTTGGGGACCACAACCCTTTTATATAATTGCTAAACCCTAGCAATTATCCTTAATTACCAATTTAGCCCATCATAAAATTAGTAATTATAATTTTGGTCTCTACACATAGGAGGCTCACACTTAATGACGCATTAAAAGCCCAAAAACCAAATTGATCACTTTTAATTGGGCAACCTTATTGATAGCCTTTAATTCACATTTATTTAATATATTGGCCCATAATTGGATTTTGATCCAACAATCTCCCACTTGGGCTATATATGAGAAACTTTATAAATGTGAATTATACCTTATGAGCTCATGAATTTTGCTATCAAAACCTTATGCACCTCAACAATCTTATCCATTAACCATATCGATATAGGACCAAAGCGACGTTCATTACATATGTCGTAACTAGACCCATCAATGATCACATATACCAATACAACTAATGAAAAGATCAAGCATGGATGTGTAGCATGGATGTGTAGCATGGAAATTTCATGCAATGTATTCTTAACATGCCTATTTCCAACTGGTCCAACTAAAAACTTTAGTGAGATCAAACCATACCAAAATCAGAGTGTGAATAAACTGAAAACTTTATTTCTACAGAAAATAACCTTAAAATATCCATAAACTGAAATAACTGAAAAATGTCTATATCATAAGAGCATTTAAAATTACAAACTCCCACTAAAACTAAATATCCTAAAATGATATGACACCCATACGAGCAATGTGCTCATGAAACATTTTGGGTGGCAATCCTTTAGTAAACGGATCCGCAATCATGGAGTTTGTGCCGATGTGATCTATAGACAACTGTCCACTCTGAACTCTTTCTTTCACAACTAGGAACTTGATCTCTATATGCTGTGACTTTGTCGAGCTCCTGTTGTTGTTGGAATACAAAACTGCTGACTTATTGTCACAAAATATCTTGAGTGGTCTTTGAATACTGTCCACTATACGCAGCCCTGTGACAAAATTTCACAGCCATATTCCATGATTGGATGCCTCATAACAAGCTATGAACTCTGCCGCCATTGTAGAAGATGCTATAAGAGACTGTTTAGCACTCTTCCAAGAGACAGCACCTCCAGCCAGAAGGTAGACATAGCCCGATGTAGATTTCATACTATCTTGGCATCCAACAAAATCAGAGTCAGTATACCCAATGATCTCAAGCTGTTCTGACCTCCGATACGTGAGCATGTAATCCTTTGTTCTCTGAAAATACCTCAAGACTCGTTTGGCTGCTACCCAGTGATCCTTTCTAGGATTGCTTAAGTACCTACCCAACATCCCTGTAATGTACGCAATATCCGGACGCGTACAGACCTGAGCATACATTAGACTCCCTACTACTGACGCATAAGGAATCTTCTGCATTTCCTTAACCTCAAAATCATTCTTAGGGCACTGATTGAGACTAACTTGTCTCCCTTAGCCACAGGGGTATCACCTGGTTTACAATCCTGCATGTCATATCTCTTAAGAATATTTCCGATATAGCCCTTTTGTGATAATCCTAAAATACCCTGAGAGCGATCCCGGTGTATCTGTATACCCAACACAAAAGAGGCGTCACCAAGATCCTTCATCTCAAATTTCTTTGATAAAAATCTCTTGGTTTCGTGCAACAAGCCTATATCGTTGCTGGCAAGCAAAATGTCATCGACATATAAAACCAGAAAAATATACTTACTCCCACTGAACTTGTGGTATATACAATCATCGACCAAATTCATCTCAAAACCGAACGAGATGATAACCTGATGAAATTTGTAATACCATTGACGAGAAGCTTGCTTAAGCCCATAGATAGATTTCTTTAATTTGCAAACCAACTTCTTTGCATCTCCTGACACAAAGTTTTTCGGTTGCACCATATAGATTGTTTCATCAATGTCACCATTGAGGAACGCAGTCTTAACATCCATCTGATAAAGCTCAAGATCAAAATGTGCCACTAATGCCATTATAATCCTAAAAGAGTCTTTCGAAGAAACCGAAGAGAAAGTCTCTTTATAATCAATGCCTTCTTTCTGTGTAAAGCCTTTAGCGACAAGACGAGCCTTATACCTCTCCACATTGCCTTTCGAATCCCTTTTGGTCTTAAATATCCATTTGCAACTAATGGGTTTCGCACCTTCAGGCAATGGGACAAGATCCCAAACGTCATTGTCTTTCATAGACTTTATCTCTTTATTCATGGCATCAATCCACTCTTGAGATCTAGAACTTTCCATGGCTTGACGGAAGTTGATTGGATCATCTTCCACCATACCAATGTCATACTCATGTTCTTGGAGAAATACAATGTAATCATCTGGCACCGTACTTCTCCTTTCTCTAGTGGATCTCCTTAATGGCATAGGTTCTTGAGGTGGTTGAGTTTGTTCTTCTGGAACAATTTCTAGAATGGGAGGTTCTCTGACATTGTCTTGATTTGGGTCTGCTTCTTGAACGATGTCAGGAGTAGAAACCTGATCAATGTCAATAACAGCTGTGGGAATATCAACATATTCCTCTTCAAAGACAAAGTCCCTAACCATATCCCCCCCCCCCCCCCCGCAAACTCGACATCCTCAAAGAACCTGGCATTTCCCGTCTCAAATATCGATTTGGTCGTGGGATCACAAAACTTGTACCCCCTGGATCTTTCAGAGTATCCAATAAAATAACAACTAACCGTCCTTGAGTCCAGTTTTTTTTCATTAGGCCTATAAGGCCTTGCCTCAGCTGGACATCCCCAAACATGCAAATGCTTTAGACTAGGCTTCTTGCCTGTCCAAAGTTCGTAAGGGGTTTTGACAGTTGCTTTCGTTGGAACCCTGTTAAGGATATACGCTGCAGTCTTAAGTGCTTCTCTCCAGAGTGATTTTGGTAAGGTAGAGTGAGAAATCATACTCCTCACCATGTCCTTAAGCGTTCTGTTTCGTCTTTCAGCAACACCATTCATAGTGGGCGAACCCGGCATAGTGTACTGTGGGACGATACCACTTTCCTCTAGGAACTTAGCAAATGGTCCTGGACGTTGTTCACCTGAACCGTCATATCTACCATAGTATTCGCCACCACGGTCAGATCTGACGCTTTTAATCCTTTTACTGAGTTGATTTTCAACTTCAGCCTTATAATTTTTGAACACATCCAGCGACTGTGACTTTTCATGAATGAGATATATGTAGCCATATCTGGAAAATCGTCTATGAACGTTATAAAATATTGTTGACCATTCCAAGAAGCCGTAGGGAATGGCCCACAAATGTCTATATGTATAAGTTCTAAGATGTCCAAAGTCCTGTTAGCCTCAAATCTCCTTTTATTGGTTTGTTTTCCCTTAATACAGTTAACACAAATATCAAAATCTGTAAAGTCTAAGGGGTCGAGAATTTCGTCTGACACAAGTCTCTCTATTCTCCTTCTGGAGATATGACCCAATCTCTTGTGCCATAACGCAACTGAATTCTCATTAGTTAATTTTCTCTTTATACCTCGTGTACTTAATTGCAAGGATTCATTAAATGAAGCAATTGTATCAAGCAAATAAAGATTATCGTAACCTGATAAAGAACCAGAACCAACTAATTTTGAATCACGAAACAAACTAAATTTTCCATTTCCAAATGAACAAGAATAACCAGATTTGTCCAAAGCTAAAATAGAAATCAAATTCCGCCTAAAAGACGGTACAATAAATGTTTCATCAAGATCCAAATAAAATCCAGTCTTTAACAATAATCTAAATTTTCTTATTGCTTCAACTTCAACTTTCTTGCCATCGCCCACGTAGATGTATCTTTCACCATCAGTTGGCTTTCGGCATCTCAGGCATCCCTGCATAGACACACTAATGTGAGTGGTTGCACCAGAATCCATCCACCAAGTGTGTTTAGGTACAGAAGTTAAATTAACCTCAGAACAAACCAAATTAAGAAGCATACCTTTTCTAGCACGCCAAGCGTGATAATTGGTGAAATGCTTCTTTTTATGTCCTGCAGCTCCACAGAAGAAACAACCCGTACCTTTCGGATCAACCGGTCTCTTTTGTTGCTTCTTTTGAGGTGCTGTAACTACAGCTTCCTTATCCTTCTTCCTTTTCTTCCCTTTGTCCTTGGAAGTATTAGCCAAGTGAGCACTTTCTGTCTTTCCTTGCTTCAACCTTTCCTCTTCTTGCACACAATGTGAGATGAGCTCATTAAGAGACCAAGTCTCCTTTTGGCAGTTGTAGCTCACCTTAAACTGACTGAAATGTGCAGGAAGAGATATATCAACCAAATGCACTAGCAAGTCCTCAGAAAGGTCAAGCTTAAGTGCTCTTAATTTTGAAGCAAGATGAGACATCTCCATGATGTACTCCCTAATGTTCCCTTTACTTTTGTATCTCATTGAGATGAGGTTTGCCAAAAGTGTACTTGTTTCAGCCTTTTCATTTTTGGCAAATCTCTTCTCAATGTCCTCAAGGAACTCTTTGGCTGTCTTTATCGTTTCCGATATAGTGCCCCTGAATGCTTCTGGAATGGCCTTCTTCATGATCATCATACACATGCGATTTGACTTCTCCCACCTTTCCATGTCCTTCTTTTGATCAGAGGAACTTTTATCTGTAATAGGTGCGGGAGAAGGAACCCTTAACGCAAGGTCGAGATCCATGACTCCGAGAACTATTAGGAGGTTCTCTTGCCATGATTTGAAGTTGCTACCATTCAGCATAGGAATTGAATTGATGTTGGCAGTAATATTAGAGGCAGAACTAGTAGCTGAAACAGAGAACAAAATAAACAAAACCAAAACAAGCTCACATAAGAATCCATAATTAACAATAATAAATCCAAATAAAGGTAAACCCATCTCAAGATATCGGGCACTCCATTAATATTTAGTCTTTGGACAGAAATATTAACTTGTAAGTGATATCTTGGTTTAGTAATCAAACACTGACAATAAGAACATGTCAAACAATAAATCTTCCTTTGGGCTGATTTATTGCTTACATGTAAAACCGAATAATCATCACGTGTTTATCACCACATATGTACATGCAATTCTGTCAAATATTGCCTTCCTTTGGGCCGGTCAATATTCACATAAGTTACATAAACACAACCTTTTATATTTCAAAACAAATTAATTTCCACAAGAGAGGCCACTTTGGTGACATGTTGCTTCAATTAATTCATCTCAAAATATATATAAAATACCAATATTTGAATTTAAAATTGTACCAAAATTGATCAAAATTAAAAAATAAAAAAAAATTTGGTCAAGGTCAACATTGACTGGGTCGGGGCTGGACCGGGTCGGGAGAACCCTACCCGGATCCTAAACCAGCCCCCTTTATTTGCTCTCTCTTTTTTTTTTTTTTGGGTCACCCAGGGGTTGAACCCCTGGGGACTTACTGGTCACGGGCCTAGCCCGTGTATGAGTTTCCAGTCACGGGCCCGACCCGTGTATCTCCTTTTTTTTTTTTTCGGTAACCCAGGGGTTGAGTCCCTGGGTTCCATCTGATCACGAGCCTGCTCGGGCCCGTGTAAAAACCTCAGCCCAGACCTTTCCTCAATCGGCCTTAGGGGTCTTTCGACCCCTGGGTGAAGACGACGGGTGGCCTAATGGCCGCCGCCCTCGTGCTGCGGCCAGACGGCCGCAGCTTCTCTACTCCGGCGTGACCTGATGGTCGCGCCCAGACTAGGCCGACGCTGGCAGTCGTGGGGCCAGCCATTGGCGAAAGCCCCTCTCTTTTTTTTTTTGGTTTCCTCATGCAGCGGCCTCTGTGGCCGCCGCTTTCTTGCTCCGCCGCAGCCAGAGGCCGCGGTGCTGTCTTTCTGGCGCAGCCTCACGGTCGCACACGGAGTGCTTCGCTGGCGACGGTAATGATGCCGCCGGCTTTCCTGTTCCTCTCGGGTCCAAAAATTCATTCATATATATATATATATATATAACAAGTAATGAAGCAAAACGTTAAAACGTTTTTTCCCCTTTTCTCGTCTGATCTCGGCAACAGTGATGGAAAATGATTGAAAGCAATTAATAGCATCGGAACTCCTTTTCTTTTCGGCAAGCGTGCCGTATATAGGAAAGAAACAATTCAACCAAAAATTCAAACAATTGTTCTTAAATTTAACAATTTTAAAGAAACTGTAGATTGTTAAATTTGAGAATTTTTAATGAGAATCACATCGGAAAAAATTATTGATTCCCAATGATTCAACATGAAGAGGCTCTAGATACCACTTGTTAGAATAAAACTGTGATGAAAACTATCATCACTCAGGATCGTTCATGTCAAATCATCAAGAATATTAATAAGATGTGGAAGCTAACCTGAATCCATTGATAGAATGTGATTCTTGAGTCCTTTGGTTGAGGATCTTCCAAGTCTGGTACGTAAATCGTCCCTATCAGAATGCTCTGTAATCTCTCTGTAGATCGGTAACAAAAAAATAATGTACGTACTGACTTGGGGACCACAACCCCTTTATATAATTGCTAAACCCTAGCAATTATCCTTAATTATCAATTTAGCCCATCATAAAATTAGTAATTATAATTTTGGTCTCTACACATAGGAGGCTCACACTTAATGATACATTAAAAGCCTAAAAACGAAATTGATCACTTTTAATTGGGCAACCTTAATGATAGCCTTTAATTCATATTTATTTAATATATTGGCCTATAATTGGATTTTGATCCAACACTTCAAGCTTGATTTCTGACCAAATCTTTCAAGTTTGTCAAAGAGGATTTGAGGTAGGTATTCTAAAATGAATATGACTTTTTGTTTATATTTACTACGAATTTAATATTTGATTTTCCTTTCTTAATCTTCTTGAAATTTCTCGTTTATGAACAAGCACATACCTTGAATGTTGAAGAACAAAATCTGAGTTTAAGGTTACAACAAAGAATGGATGGTCATTTTGATTCAATGCCATTCTAGAAACATATTTTTAGATGTTTAAACTCATATTCCATGGTTGCATGTTGAGTGTTCTTAAGGATTAGAGTTTAGAAATCTGGTTTGAGCACGTTTTAGTTTCTATTTTGAACAAACTCCAAATTTGTGATTTTGATTGTGTATTGGGTTTGACAGTTTAAGGAAATTTGTTTATTTATGTGATAACATGATTTACTAAGTGTTTTGGACTGCATTTGATCACCAAAAACTTATTTAAGATGGAAATTTTGATTTTGGTTCGAAGCTCGTCGTGAAGGGATGAACTAGGCAAAAGCCAATTCTGGGAATGGCGGTTGACTACCGCTTTTGGAGGCTGGTCAACCAAGGTGGCAGCCTTGGTTACTGCCAACCTTTCCCCTGAACCCATTGAGCCCTCTTGCTTGCTTTGGTTCGGCTCATTCATGTCCTGTGATGTAGAAACACTCTAAAAACCCTCATTTTTTCATTTTAAGGTCTTTAGAAAATCAATTCAGGTTTTATAATCATTTTAAACATAAAAGGCACACTAAAGATAGATTTATACATAATACAAGTTTATGGTTTAATTTGTTCTAGTTTTGGTTCCCTGCTGAGCTTAGTAGAAGCATTAAATTTTAGGCAGTGATAAGAGCTTACGTGATTACGGGCTTGGATTGTGAGGTTTAAGAGTCATCCACTGAGCTTACTTAAAAGGTAAGATTTCTAATCCCTTTCTTGGTAGTAGTGTTCTATACTATGGTGTTTTGTTTTTGACAAATAAAGTTAGCTTGAGATGAGCATGTTTCTTACAAGTTGTTTATAATGTGCTTTTTGCATATTGCTATGAGTTTGTAAAAAGCATACTCTATGTAAATATAATTGTTTTCATATGTTGGCAAACGAGTTTAAAATAGTGTTTTAGACTCGAGATAAGTAATTCCAAACATAAATGGTTTTCAAACACCAACGAAGATGTGTACGTGTAATATCCAATTCTAATTATTCATAATTAGTATGTAAAAATGATGAATTAGTATGCTAATTAAAAAATTTAATTTTCAATTTGATTTATTGCTATCAACATTTTAGTCTTTTTATTATTTCAAATTTCACTATTTTGAAATCCAAAAAAAAAAAAAGATTATTTCTAAATTATTTTTTTAGATCATTTATTCAAAAAATATTTTTTTCACTTTACGCCCAGCTTTGCAAAAATTCTAAAAACAACCCCACCAGACACACTTCTTGATTTTCACGTGAAGTTCAGACTTGGAACTTCACAACTTTAGCTCCCATGTCTAAAGTTTCACCTTGAAACCATCCACTCCGCTTAGATTAAACTAAGAAAACACTCACAATTTCAAAAACACTCTCACCCATTTTCTCTTCCATGTTACTCCTCCTTTTCCCTATTTTTTTTTTCTGCCTCAAAAACTCAGAAGAGAAAACCCAGCCATTGAAACAAGAACAAAGACAAAACACCATCAAATCAAGCTCCTATCCAGCCATCTGAGCATTAAATTCTCAAATAATCTCAGGTTGCAATTTTAAACTTCTTTAACCTTTCATCTTCGAATTTTTCTTCTGATTTATTTGTTCAAAACTTGTGCATTTAGAACTGAGTTGTGACTTTTACTAATCAGTTCTTGTTCTTGAGTTTTAATGGTGAATGTGAACATATGAAAAACCTGAGTTTAGGTTATGTTTTATGGCTAGATGTTTAATCTGTAGTTTTTATGATTTTACAAACATGATTTAACCGTTAGATGCATTCAAATTCAGATTTAAAAAACTGACTTTCTTCTATTTTTGTGTATTTAAACAAAGTTTAAAAAATCTTAAAAATCTATGGCGTAATTGAGTTCTAGACTTAAAATGGATGATTCATTAGATCAATATTACGCTAACTAATGTTAAACCACATTTTAAATGTTTTGGAAGTGATTTGATTTAAGTTGAGTTCAAATTGAAACTTATCTTGCTTTGTTTTTCTTATTTTTGAAAAAAGTTTGAGTTCTTGAGTTCTAATGATGAAACTTAGCTAGAAAATTTTAAAATATGAATTTAAATGATTCATATGATGTTTTCGGACCTTTTTATCATGTTTCAAACGCATTAGAACTGGTTTGAACAAGTTTCTTTTGTGGTTTTAACTCGGACTAGTGATGTAAGAACGGGCCGGCCCGACCCGGTTTGGCCCGTTCTCCTTAGGCCCACGTGGGCCATGGGCCAGGTCGGCTCGACCCACCAATTTTGTGGGCCGGGTTGGGGCAGTCCAAATTAAAAATGTTGGAAACAAAGTGCGCATCGGAATTTTTAAAATTTTTTCATCAGAGTAATTTCCAAAACACAAGTTTGACGTGTTATATGTATAAATTAGACAGACCTTACTAACCTCAGTGTGCCGAAGAACCTCCGTAACCTGTGTAGAGAAGTAAAGTTCTAGAAGAGCCTCAACCAACTGGTCTTCTTTGCTATTCTCTATCCACAACCGGAGTGAGTGTGGGCTCATACGTACAGCTCTTCCACCGATGACTCTCCTTCCAACCAAAAAAGAGAACCCAAAGCTAGTGTTCATGATTTGTGAACAAAAGCTCTCAAAGAGTTTTCAGATGCTCACTAGAAGAGTATCACTCTTAATCTCTCAATTGATCTAAGAAAATCATGAGACTTACTCCCTTTATATAGCTATTGGTCCTGGGCTCAGTCCGTATCAGATTAGGTCTCAAAAACTTAAAACAGAATCAAGTTCGGATCAATATCTGATAAGATTCGTGTGAAAACGCATAATCTTATCTCCCGCTGATCGGCAGGCCGAACAGGCCAGTTCGGCAGGCCGACCACGTCATTCGGCAGGCCGAACTCCCGAGAAAAAATCTCCGCGAATCTTTTATTTTCCACCCGAGATTCTAAAGGATAAAGTCTCAGTTTTGATTCAAATAACCCAATAGAGAAAATATCTGATCAAAACAAACTTTATCAAGATAATCTCTAAGAAAATAAATCAATTCACAATAATTCTACAAGTTTATCTTGATCTAATTTATCCAAAATTAAATCAACCGATAAACAGACAAGAATTATCTGATCCAATAATTCAACAAGTTTATCTTGAACTAATTTCTTACAAAATTAATTCAACCGATAAACAGACATGAATTATTTGATTCTTACAAATTTTAAACCAATCTGATAAATCTGACATAAGTCACCAATAATCGAAAAAGCACGCCGTGTCGTTACAGGACTTTGTGAGCTAGCAAAAGGGACCAAAATGGACCTATAAAGTTCAAGCTCATGATAATTATGAAACCCAATATCCCAGATATACATTTCACAATTATCAACTCCAACGCTACTCCACTAAAAGCTTGGAGCTGCACTCTCGAACTTTATAAAATTACGAAGCTCGTGTAGCTAAGTCTCCATGACATTTCAAAGTGTATCGTATCCCCATATGATAATCCATAATCTGCTTAAGGACAAGTTCTGTCTTAACTTCCCGATTATTTTTATCTTACGTTCCATTGTCTCACCATTAGAAAACTTACCATCCAAAGATAGTATACCATTCGATTACACCTATGTATCCAAATGGTTGAACGCTCCAATTTTCCAATTACAGGACAACGCATATAAGAGGATATCATTACTCCTAAAGAGGAGCTATGGATTCCAGATCTATGAATAACAAGTCTACGCTATCAAGAGTCATGCCTCTAATGTACCGGTATGCATACCACTATTGAGATGTGGGTGTCACCCTTTGGCACATCAAAAGACACAAGTCGAGACAACGGGCCCACAATTCATCTTGGGATTAAGATACAATACAAATGACTGTCTAAAGTGAATCGATTTGCCGAGACAGAATTATTAATCCAAATCAATTCACATTATGTCCCGATCCAACACATCGTTACCTATGACAACGTGCCAATGTTTCTATTCACGAAGTCCAACTCCGATGGCCAAGGCAAACCATCTCCCAGAAAGGGATATAGACAACATAACAATCTTTACATGAATAAAGCGCCCAACTTTATTCCCTCGATTGCGGATCATATGTTTTAGACTATCACCTTAAGAATTATGTCTTCTGCATAATCATCCCATCATATGCCCAATTCTTAAGGTTTAGACTGACAGTCTCATACTACTGTTTGCTTATCATACATTCAACAAATATAAATGTAAAGAGGACAAGATTTGGTATATATAAATGAATAAATTCTTTATTGATAAAAATGTCTCCAAAAATGTATTACATTTTTACTCCTTAGGGCATACATGTCTAACAATCTCCCACTTGCACTAAGTGAGTAAATACAACAAATTTCGCATCCCCATAGCTTCCACATGCCTCTCGAAGACTCTCCCAGTAAGTGTCTTCGTAAATGGATCAGCTAAATTGTCCTCTGACGCGATCTTGCACACCGTGACATGCCCGCCCTCAACGAAGTCCTTTGTCACATGATACTTCCGATCAATATGCTTACTCTTCTTGTGAAATCTTGGTTCCTTAGCATTAGCTACCGCTGCACTGTTATCACAGTACAGTGATACCGCTTTATCCATACCAGGAACTACCTCAAGATCCCCAAGGAACTTGCGAAGCCACACTGCTTCTTTCGAAGCATCCCTAGCTGCCACATACTTGGCCTCCATCGTTGAATCCGAAGTGCAATCTTACTTTGCGCTTCTCCAACTGATGGCACCGCCTCCCAGAGTAAACACAAAGCCCGAAGTCGATTTCCTAGAATCCAAACAGGATTGAAAATCCAAATCAGTGTCTCCTAGAGGAGTTAAATCCTCACCCAAATACACAAGCATATACCCTCGAGTCCTTTTCAGGTACTTGAAAATATGCTTTACCGCAACCCAATGGTTCGGTCCTGGATTCGCCTGAAATCGACTTACAATCCCGACCGCATAGCTAATATCCGGTCGAGTGGAAAGCATGGCATACATGAGATTACCCACTGCCGAAGCATAAGGCACCTTCTTCATGTATTCTCTTTCTTCATAAGACTTTGGAGAGTCTTTCTTAGAAAGAGTAATTCCAGACCTATATGGTTGCCCACCTTTCTTGGAATCCTGTATTGCAAACCTTTTAAGAATTTTATCTATGTAGCCAGCCTGAAACAAAGCTATCATTTTGTTCTTCCTATCCCGAAAGATCTGGATACCGAGAACAAAATTAGCCTCACCTAAGTCCTTCATGTCAAACTACTTGGTCAACCATAATTTGACCGATGACAACGCCCCAACGTCATTGCCAATTAGCAGAATGTCATCGACATAGAGCAGTAGAAAAATCACCTTTGCATCCTTTAAGTGTTTGTAAACACATGGTTCATCCACATTTTGTGAGAACCCATAAGTCTTGATCACTTGATCAAATCTTATGTTCCAAGAACGGAATGCCTGCTTAAGTCCATAAATTGACTTTAGCAGCTTACAAACCTTACCCTCTTAACCTGCGACCTTGAACCCGTCTGGTTGTTCCATATAAATGGACTCATCAAGATAGCCATTCAGGAAAGTCGTCTTGACATCCATATGCCAAATCTCGTAGTCGAGAGCGGCAGCTATGGACAAGAGAATCCGGATGGACTTAAGCATGGCTACAAGCGAAAAGGTTTCCACATAATCGATTCCTTCCTTTTGCGTATAACCCTTAGCTACCAGTCTAGCCTTAAAGGTTTCGACCTTTCCATCCACTCCTCTTTTCCTCTTGTAGATCCATTTACACCCTATGGGTTTTACCCCTTCGGGAAGATCCACAAGCTCCCAGACCCGATTTGTCTCTATAGACTTCATCTCTATGTTCATGGCCTCTGTCCAGAGTCTTGAATCAACATCCTTCATAGCTTCTGCGTAAGTATAAGGATCCCTGTCATGTTCATCTAGTTCAGCCAAGAAGGCCTCCCCATTGAACATATACCTTTCAGGTTGACGCCTGATCCTCCCACTATGCCGAAGCCCCTGAGATTGTTGTTCAGGTTTGTTTGGTTTTTCTACACCGATGGGAATGGTTTCGTTCGGAACCTTCGGAGTGAATGGATCACCCCTTAACTCCTCAAGCACCACTTTGCTTCGAGGTTTAAAGTCGTCCATGTAACTCTTCTCAAGGAAAGTTGCATTAGTTGAAACCACAACTTTATTTTCCTTTGGGTTATAAAAATAACCCCCTTTAGTCCCTTTGGATATCCTACAAACACGCAAACTTCTGAACGTGCTTCCAACTTATTCAGATCCTTAAACAAGACATGAGCCGGACATCCCCATATGCGAATATGGTTTAAGGATGTCTTCCGTCTTGTCCACAACTCGTGAGGAGTTTTAGGGACCGATTTTGAAGGCATATTGTTCAAAAGATAACATACGGTTTGTAGTGCGTATCCCCAAAAGGATAAAGGTAATGATGAATAACTCATCATAGACCTAATCATGTCCAACAAAGTCCTATTCCTTCTCTTCGCTACGCCATTCTGCTGCGGAGTGCCCGGCGCAGTCAAATGGGATAAAATCTCATTCTCTAACAAGTGTCCCAAGAACTCATCAGAAAGGTATTCCCCATCTCGATCAGATCGAAGTGCCTTTATGGGTCTGCCCAGTTGCTTTTCCACTTCAGCACGAAACTCCCTAAACTTATCATAAGTTTCGCTTTTGTGGTGCATCAGATACACATACCCATATCTCGAGTAATCGTCAATAAAAGTGACGAAGTACTCATACCCTCCTCGTGCCCGGATGTTCATTGGTCCACAAACATCACTATGCACAAGTTCTAGAACCCCTTCGGCCCTATTGCCCTTAGACCCGTATGGTCTTTTGGTCATTTTACCCTCCAAACAAGATTCACATTGAGGTATAGATTCCACCTTTAAGTTACTTAAAGGTCCATCCCTTTACCAACCTTTGAATCCTATTCAGGTTAATATGGCCAAGGCGCAAATGCCAAAGATAAGTCTTATTAGAGTGAGAAGTTTTAAGTCTTTTTGAGTCATTATCATTTATCTTAGCATTAAGCAATAAGTCCATCTTAGGTTTGATAAAGTATAGATTATTTTGCATCCATCCATAACAGATAAAAGATTTGTTTTTACGAATCACAACTTTTTTATTAAAAGATACCACGTAGGAGTCTTTAAATAAAGAAGATACAGAAATTAAATTCCTTTTAAATTTAGGAACATAAAAACAATCTCGTAAAATTAAATTCCTATAATTATCAAAGTAAAGATGGACATCTCCCACTGCTTCCGCTGAGACCAAGGATACATCGCCCATCCGAAGCGTTAAGTCTTCACGTAGTAGACTTTTCATTTCTTTGAATCCCTGCAGAGAAACACAAACATGATTAGTTGCACCGGAATCTATGACCCAGATGTCACTGGATTCCTCAACCAAACAATTTTCTAAATATAGAAGATCACACCTACCTCCCTTGGAAAGGAAGTCCTTGCAATGCTTCTTTATATGCCCGACCTTACCACAGAAAAAGCACTTAAGCTTCTTTGGGTTCTTCTTCTTCTTCTTCTTCTTCTTGCTCTTGGTAGCAGCAGGAATAGAAGGCTTCCCACTCTTGGCCCGTTGCTTCTTTCCATTCCCAGAGTTAGGATTGGAACCAAAAGCAGCTACCATATTGGCCTCACCACCAGCAGGAGACTCCCTGATCAGCAGTTCAAACTCCTGTAACTGTTTCATCAGTTCTGTCAAGGTCATATCCCGTCTATTGCTTAAATTAAAAGTAGCTCTAAACGGAATAAATTCCTTAGACAGAGTCTCAAGGACCATAGTCATTTGAGTTTCAGCATCGATGTCGGCTCCATTGGTTTGAGCCTCAGCGAGGTAACCCATGACCAACATCATGTGCTCCTTTACAGATGTCTTCAGTCTCTGTCTACAGTTTAAGAGTTTCCGAAGCGCCCCTTGCCGCTTTGTTATGGCCTGGCCTCCAAACATGTCCTCAAGATTATCCAAGATCTGCTTCGCAGTCTCATAATCTTGATGTTGAGCCTACAGCGCGTTGTTCATGCTAGCCATAACATAGCAGCGGGCCTGATCATTAGCATCTTTCCAGCGATCATACGCTTGGAATTGCTCATTACTTGAGTCTCCCGTAGGCTCGGGAGGACAAGGAGTTGTCAGTACATAATTCAGTTTCTCAAAGGATAGGACGATGTCCAGGTTCCGTTTCCAATCGTTATAATTCTCACTGGTTAATTGGTTTTTGTCAAGTATCGATGATAAAGCGTTTTTAGACATTTTCAATCTACAATAAAGAATCATATACCAAACATAAGCAAACATATATAATAATTTAGTAAGATAACACAATCATGTAAAATCATACAAATGTGTTTATGTGTCAAAACCTTGAAAATATCACAACCTTACAACGATAATTCCCAACTCAGAATTTAACAAGCTCCTAGGGGAGTCATGCCAAATTCAATCAGGAACACGGATCCCCTCCTGATTAATATATGCCATCTAGGACCCGTATGATCCAGCATATACTAATAATCGTTTGTTTGGCCATTAATTTTATTAACAGAGCTCCTAGGGGAGGTTAATAATAAAATTAACGTGAGTGTATAACCACCGTTTCAACATTTTATCCATGATTTATAATCACCACCTAGGGGTGTGCAACCATAAATCATACTAAAATACCTTATCCTTTCAGAGATCCAATCTGGTACATGATAGAAATCCCTTCCTAGGGGTCGGGACCACCATGTTCTTCCTATGGACCAACGATGGAGGCCTTAGGTCCTCTCTTCGAAAACCTTCTCCCACTCAGTCTTTTGAAGTCAAGGTTTTATTTTAAAATTATGCATGAACAATTTTAATATGAGCGGCACTCCCTATCCTATATGACATGTTATCAATATACATGGTAAATCATATTATAATGCAGACAAGCAAAGCAATTAAGTAAAGCTACAAGCAAAACAATAATAACCGTAATATTATGGTTCCACCCTAGAGAATAGAAAACTAAGATTACAAGAGAATAATCGAGACATCTATCAATTCTTTACCCTTGAATCCTCAAGCTGTATCCGTCTTCATGTAATATCCATCTTCAAGTCTTCAATCCCGTATGAATCGAATACTTCATATTTTCAGTCATATCCAAATTCAATGTTTCTCAGAATCGTTTCAAAAATAAAATTAAAACTGCACCAGAAAACTTACACCTTTTTTGGACACTTGGCAGCTCTCGGTCGGCAGGCCGATCTGGGTGATCGGCCTGCCGATCATGAAAGTTCGGCCTGCCGACAGAGCACCAAAATTTCTGCCCCACTGTCGGCCTGCCGGACCATACGTCCGGCCTACCAATCTGTGACCTTCGGCCTGCCGAATTGTGAGGTTTGGCACACCGACCGAGCAGAAAACCCTCAATCTAGAAAATACAACTTTAATGCAATTTATTAATTTTATTTTCAACAATTCAAAAACATAAAATTAGAGACTCAGGAAATACCTGGAGGCGCCATCATCAATCTTTAAGATCCGACTTCTTATTCCGTCTTCTCCGAATAATTATTTAATTTCAAAATTCTTACAAATTTAAAATTAAATAACAATTCCTAGACGGAGATGGTAGTCCGCCATCTAATTATATAAAAAACCTAGATACACATTCTAACCTCTAAGGAACCATAACCGGTATTAATTAATTAATAAATAATTAAACAATGATTTAATCAACCATTAATTAATAAACATTCACCACATAATCCATGACAACATATATATTATATAGAAACCTAGAGTGCCATCTCTCTATAAAATTCAATTCAAGCATAGGAGAGATTAAGATCACAAAATTTATGCATATAACATGATCACATACTCGTAAATTTATGTAAAAACCATGGCTCCGATACCAACTGTTGGAAACAAAGTGCGTATCAGATTAGGTCTCAAAAACTCACTCCCTTTATATAGCTATTGGTCCTGGGGTCAGCCCGTATCAGATTAGGTCTCAAAAACTCGAAACAGAATTAAGTTTGGATCAATATCTGATAAGATCCACGTGAAAACTCGTAATCTTATTTCCCGCTGATCGACAGGCCACACATTCTGATCGACAGGCTGAACAGGCCAGTTCGGCAGGCCGACCATGTCATTCGGCAGGCCGAACTCCCAAGAAAAAATCTCCGCGAATCTTTTATTTTCCACCCGAGATTCTAAAGAATAAAGTCTCAGTTTTGATTCAAATAACCCAATAGAGAAGATATCTGATCAAAACAAACTTTATCAAGATAATCTCTAAGAAAATAAATCAATTCACAATAATTCTACAAGTTTATCTTGATCTAATTTATCCAAAATTAAATCAATCGATAAACAGACAAGAATTATCTGATCCAATAATTCAACAAGTTTATCTTGAACTAATTTCTTACAAAATTAATTCAACCGATAAACAGACATGAATTATTTGATTCTTACAAATTTTAAACCAATCTGATAAATCCAACATAAGTCACCAATTATCGAAAAAGCACGTCGTGTCGTTACAGGACTTTGTGAGCTAGCAAAGGGGACCAAAATGGACCTATAAAGTTCAAGCTCATGATAATTATGAAACCCAATATCCCAGATATACATTTCACAATTATCAACTCCAACGCTACTCCACTAAAAGCTTGGAGCTGCACTCTCAAACTTTATAAAATTACGAAGCTCGTGTAGCTAAGTCTCCATGACATATCAAAGTGTATCGTATCCCTATATGATAATCCATAATCGGCTTAAGGACAAGTTCTGTCTTACCATCCCGATTATTTTTATCTTACGTTCTATTGTCTCACCATTAGAAAACTTACCATCCAAAGATAGTATACCATTCGGTTACACCTATGTATCCAAATGGTTGAGCGCTCTAGTTTTTCAATTACAGGACAACGCATATAAGAGGATATCATTACTCCTAAAGAGGAGCTATGGATTCCATATCTATGAATAACAAGTCTACGCTATCAAGAGTCATGCCTCCAACGTACCGGTATGCATACCACTATTGAGATGTGGGTGTCACCCTTTGGCACATCAAAAGACACAAGTAGAGACAATGGGCCCACTATTCATCTCAGGATTAAGATACAATACAAATGACTGTCTAAAGTGAATCGATTAGCCGAGACAAAATTATTAATCCAAATCAATTCACTTTATGTTCCGATCCAACACATCATTACCTATGACAACGTACCAATGTTTCTATTCACGGAGTCTAACTCCGATGGCCAAGACAAACCATCTTCCAAAATGGGATATAGACAACATAACAATCTTTACATGAATAAAGCGCCTAAATTTATTCCCTCGATTGCGGATCATATGTTTTAGACCATCACCTTAAGAATCATGTCTTTTGCATAATCATCCCATCATATGCCCAATTCTTAAGGTTTAGACTGACAGTCTCAGACTACTGTTTGCTTATCATACATTCAACAAATATCAACAAGGATGGGCCGGCCCATTATGGGCCTAGACGGGCCGGGCCGGGCCGGCCATGAATTTCCATATATTGACCCAGCCCAGCCCACCAATATTTACGGGCCAGGCCGGGCCGTGCCGGACCGGCCAATCACTATAGCAGAACAGGCTCGGGTCGGCCCACGGCCCTGGCCCATTGTTGCATCTCTAACTCGGACTGCCCGAAACAGAGCAAAACTAGAAATCTAGTTTTACGTTACTGCGGTCGACCGTGAAACACTTACCATGGTGTGACTGCTCCTCCAAAAAAATGGTTGTTTCATCCATTCAAGCCTTTTGCAATTAATTTTGTACTTATATTGATTTTTATCCCTTTTTTTTTTTTACCAGAAATGATGTGAAACGTGTTTTGAATATGCTTATACAATTATTAGTTTAAAAAGCATACAGGGGCATACTATAAACCATGGATAACACACTGATTTGTTAGTTAAATGTAGACTTTAGTATTGTATGTTAATATTGCAAATGTTGGCAAGGTGAGTCGTTGTTCTGGAGGAGCTAATGTCTAGCTAATCAGAACAGAGCCACGAGGGGTGTTGCATTGTTTAATTTAAGGTAGGATTTCTACACCTATAAGCCATGTTTTAAAGTATCTTTGGCTATGTGAATACCACTTAAAATTGTTTTAAGAATTAACATTATGCTTCATTTAGTATCTGAATATAGGTTCCTAGCAAAGAATTACAAGAAGTAGAAGAAGCACAGTATTAGCATACACCGAGTTGCTTAAGTTTACAAGTACTTTCGGTATGTTCTATTGGAAGGTTGTCTTTCATTTTAGAGCCTTCAGAGTTCAGGTCACAAAGAAGGTGTCCAAGGGGGTAGGTATAGAAAACCGGTCTAGCCACTTTGGTAGTGTTTCATGGGTGCTCTATGTAGGTATTATATTCATATATGATTTAAGCTAAATCACATGTTGTTGATTGCAATAAGTTATTTTCTGTGATTAATTCTGTGACAAAGTTATATTCCATAGTTAGTTTTTTTATTTAATTCGATATGTTTTATAAAATGTTTTGCTTAAATTTTAAAATGATAATCCTATTGAGCCTTTTATTCACAGTTTTCCATTTTCAAATATTTTCCCCATCCAGGAAGATCTGTATAGGCTGCCAAGTAGAGCGTGGACTAGTCTTGCTTGCAGAGTTTGCGAGTGTTGTTGTTAGTTTCATTTGCTATTTAGTTGGAGCGTGGACTAGTCTTTCTTACAGAGTTTGCGAGTGTTGTTGTTATTTTCATTTGCTATTTAGTTGTATTTTTGTTTCAAGGTATGTAATAATTCATTTTAATTTCATACACTTTATTTTAATTCCTGTTGAACAATAGTTTGATGTTTGTTTATGCTATTTTCTGCATTTTAATTATATATGCCAAGAGTGTGAGGTTTGGGGTCCTGAATCATGACGGAACTCTAAGTTTTAATTGGATGTTTTCCAAATAATTTGGTCTTTTATTTAACTTAAGATGTTCTAAATCAGTTTTATGTTATTTTTAGTTTTAGTTTTAATTTACTTATATTTTACTTTTACCAATTTCTTTTAAAACTAAACTCAATCACGGTTTGGATTTCATATTTTAGTTCTCCTTTAGTGTTGTGCTTTGAACCTTCTTTGGATGTTTCTTTTATTAGATTTGTGTTTCGGTTTGTATTCATGGATTTCTGCAAATAATTTGTTCTAGAATTTCATTTTTCAAATTCATATTAAAACCTCTCATAAATTTATTGTAATAATTATGATTTAAAATCTCGATTTAATTAACGTCACCCACCCTGTCACGCCCCGGAGTACGGGCGGTGATGTGGCAGATTATTTAAATTAATTAAGAGAAAATTTAATCAAAATCAGGAGTTTAGGGGTTAAATTAAACTATTAAATGCGAAAGTTTCAAAACAACATTTTATAAAAGAATTCATAAACATTAAGCATGTGAAATCATTAAGCGAATAATTTAAATAATAAAGAACCGCGAGTATGGGTCCCACCGACCCACAACTTGTGCACACACATAGTACTGACAATATAATAATACAACTACAGTCCAATCACAAAGAAAGTTTAAAACATTACATGCCTTGTTTAATTTATACAAACAATCTAATAGATCCTTCTACTGCTCCTGAGTCCGGTCCGTTGAATCCTCTCTGAACCTTAATGGGAAACCACCTAGAAGGGGGGAAAAATTTAAAAACAAAGAAAATGTGAGCGAAAGGCTCAGTAGGACAGTATTTTATCAAATTATTTAATTTTAAAAAAAATCTCATTATTGAAGGAATTATTTAAAAGAAAATTGAATAAATAAATAAATGTAAATAAAACCATTCTTACCCAAAACAGTTTCCTCGGACAACCAGAAATATCATTTTCTTTTCCTAGGCAAACCATAAGAATATCACGACCGTAGTGGCCCAGCTGGGTTTCGGGACCTGCCCCCAAGGTCGATCGCTACACGACCCGATCTCTGATATGGCATCATGCCTATGTGTTTATTTTCATCATCATTCAAAACCCATTTACCAAGTATTGTCATTTACATTCATTATGAAGTTCATTTCAGTTCACGGTATATTAAAATATATAACCAATAAATTCATTTTCAAACAACCGTTGAAATCCTTTTTAAAGCCAACTCATTTTGGAACTACCAAAGAATGGGGTAGAAGTCCTACCTCGATACTCATGCCGGTGCCCCACACCGTAATCCTGGTCCACTATACGTTAGCTCCGCGCAACCACGAACGATCCTAGATACACACTGAGTCGATCAATATCTAGCTCGAGACATTCTATGTTACTAAACCATTTCATGATGTCCTAGTGTCCCATTTGTATCTTTAAAATCATTTTACAAGGTTGGAATTTAAATCGGGGTTCAAAACAGTGAAAACGGGTGAAAAACCACAAAATTTCCCATGCCCGGCCGGCCGGCCGAACTGTGCAGTTCGGCCTGCTAGAAACCAGGTCCGGTTGGCCAGACATTCCCCAGGTTTGGCCTGCCGAACGGTGTAGTCCGGCCTGCCGATCCCTTAAATCTGGCCTGCCAAACACGTAGTTCGGCCTACCAAACTGGGAAAACCTAGAAATTCCAGCCACGGGTTTTCGATCCCTCAAAATCTAAATCTTGATTTTAACCTGTTTTTCTCAAATCTCAGGCATGGAAAACAATCATAGATGATAGAAAAATATACTAGAACACTTTTGAACTCATTTAAACAAGATTCAAATACAAAAATCTCAAAAATCCAAAAAGGGGAAAAATGAGAAAAAATGAAAAATCTTGAATCTAATCTGTTTTTCTCTGATCTAAGCTTAGATTCTAGTTGTTCTAAGTTCATTTAACTCAATTCAAAGGTTTTCTAAGCTCAAACGAACTTAAATTTCAAAAATACACAAATTGAAAATTTTGAAAAAAAGTTTAGAAATTTCAAAAATAACCTCGAATCTAAGCTTCAATCCACGTTCTCGGTTACCAAATCACGTCCCCGAGCTTCCTCCTTGCTAACCCAAAGCTTGGATTCAAATTTTGATTCAAAAATCTCAAAGAAATTTGAGAGGAAAAGAGAGAAACCGAGGGGAAGAGAGTGGGAGAGAGACCACGGGAGAGAGGAGGAGAGAGAGAGAGAGAGCTGAGAGTGAAGAGAGAGGGAGAGGAGAGAGAATAAATAGAGAGAAACGGTGGGCGGTTTTACTGTGTGAAAACCATGTGCCACCCACGTTTTTGTAAAACGGAATATTTTTTACATTTTACAAACAGTTGTGTTTTGAAACTCAAAACATCATTTTAAAACAATTAGAAATCATTTGAATTTATTAAATTAACAAAACAACCTAAAATTCAAAATTTAACCAAATAATCAAATTAATGTTAAAACATTAATTATGGCACACTAATTCATCATTTTACATTACAATAGCATTAAATAAATTTCAGGGTGTTACAACTCTCCACCCCTAAAAGAAATTTTGCCCTCGAAATTTACAATTTATTTCAAAAACAAAACAAATGCGGATACAATTCCTGCATACTCGACTCTAGTTCCCAGGTGGCTTCATCAACACCGTGATGCTGCCACATGACCTTTACCAATGGTATCTCACGATGATGCAAACTAATTACTTTTCGGTCGATGATCTGAATCGACACTTCTTCGTACATCGTGTCTTCCTGAACCTGCACATCGCGAAATGAAACTATCTTACCCTGCTCAGGCGGACACTTCCTAAGCATCGACACATGAAACACATCGTGAACATGAGAGAGTTTGGGCAGAAGATCAAGCCGATAAGCAACCACACCAACACGCTGAGTGATCTCGAACGGCCCAATATACCTCGGCGCAAGCTTTCCACTCACTCCGAACCGCATAGTTCCCTTACGAGGCAATACTTTCAAGAGAACGAAATCTCCTACCGCGAACTCTAAGGGTCTATGTCTCCTATCCGCGTAACTCTTCTGTTGACTCTGAGCTGCCCTCAATCGATCTCGAATCACAACGACTCTCTCATTGCTATCACAGATCTCATCCGGCCCAAGAATAACCCTGTCTTCCGGCTCGGCCCAACACACTGGTGACCGACAGGGTCGCCCATACAACGCCTCAAACGGTGCCATACCAATACTCGCCTGATGACTATTGTTATACGCAAACTCCGCTAGATGCAAATATTTCTTCCAATTCCTGCCGAAGTCTAACGCACAGGCACGCAACATATCCTCGAGAATCTGAATGACCCGCTCAGACTGCCCATCAATCTGAGGATGAAACTTCATACTGAAGTTCAAATCCGTACCTAAAGCCTCCTGAAAACTCCTCCAGTACTTAGCATTAAACCTGGTATCTCGATCAGAAGTGATAGACAAAGGAACTCCATGCAACCTCACAATGTTCTACAGATACAAATACCCGAGAATCCTCCTCGAACATGTCGACCTGAATGGAATGAAATGCGTCAATTTCGTCAACCTGTCGATCACGACCCAAACTGCATCATGCCGCTACTCCGTCCTTGGCAAACCTGTGGGAAAATCCATCGTCACATGCTCTCATTTCCACCCTGGAATAGGAAGCGGCTGAAGCTGACCTGCAAGCTTTTGGTGCTCGGCTTTCACCTGAAGATACGTCGTACACTTGGCCACATACTCTCGAACATCCTTCTTCATGCCTCTCCACCAATACTGCCTCTTCAAATCACGATCCATCTTTGTGCTCCCTGGATGAATAGCGAACAAAGACCTATGAGCCTCGTCCAAAATGGCTTTCGTCACTTCGGTGATAGCTGGAACTGCAAGACGCTCTCGAAAATACAATGATCCATCTGCATGCACGCTCCATTCTTCAAAGTGCTCCTCGTTCTAAATTCATGACCAAATCCCCTGCAAATGCTGATCCTACCACTGACTTTGCCCCATCATCTGAACAAGAGTTGGGGTCGCCTCCACATGATACACCAAAACTTGATCACAGTCTTCATGATACCGTAACCCATACTCGCTCACTGTCGCATCCCTGCTCCAGTCCTCAAAAGCCAAACAAGCGAGAATTCCTGAAGTCTTTCGGCTGAGAACGTCCGCGACCACATTAGCTTTCCCGGGATGATACTGCAACGCAAAATCATAATCCTCCATATACTCTATCCATCTACGCTACCTCAAATTAAGATCCCTCTGAGTGAACAGATACCTCAAACTCTTATGATCGGAGAAGACCTGAAACGATGCTCCATACAAATAACACCTCTAAATCTTCAGCGCATGAATCACCGCCGCGAGCTCTAGGTCATAAGTAGGATAATTCCGCTCATGAGGTCGTAGCTGTCTCGATCTGTACGCAACCACACGTCCATGCTGCATCAACACGCACCCAAGCCCGCGTCCTGAAGCATCTGCGTAAACATCATACAGCTCATCACTGCTAGGAATAATCAACACTGGAGCTGAAGTTAACCGGTTCTTCAATTCCTGGAAAGCAAGCTCACATTCTTCACCCCATTCAAACCTGACATTTTTCTTTATCAATCTCGTCAAAGGAGCTGCAATCCTTGAAAAATCCTTTACAGATTTCCTGTAATAACCAACAAGACCCAAGAAGCTGCGAATCTCTGCTACATTCCTCGGTCGTTCCCACTCCACTATGGCTTCAATCTTGGACGGATCCACAGAAATACCATGCTCAGAGATGACATGACCCAAAAATTTGACCTTAGTCAACCAAAACTCGCATTTTTCCCTATTGGCATACAACTGGTGCTCCCACAGATCTGAAGCACGATCTGGAGATGCTGCTCATGCTCCTCCCAAGTCTTAGAATACACAAGAATGTCATTGATGAACATGATCACGAACTGATCCAAATACGGCCTAAATATCCTGTTCATCAAATCCATGAAAGCTGCCAAAGCATTCGTCAACTCAAACGACATAACCAAAAACTCAAAGTGTCCATAACGGGTCCTAAAAGTTGTCTTGGGAATATCCTCT
Source organism: Artocarpus heterophyllus (assembly GCA_025403435.1). Taxonomy (NCBI): domain Eukaryota; kingdom Viridiplantae; phylum Streptophyta; class Magnoliopsida; order Rosales; family Moraceae; genus Artocarpus; species Artocarpus heterophyllus. The sequence continues at coordinate 1,102,939 of CM046332.1, forward strand.
TCCTTAATCCTGAGCTAATGGTACCCTGAACTCAAATCAATCTTTGAGAAGTACCGCGAACCTCCCAACTAATCAAACAACTCATCAATCCTAGGCAAAGGACACTTATTCTTCACTGTGACACGATTCAGCTGCCGATAATCCACACACAACCTAAGAGTCCCATCATGTTTCTTAGCAAACAAAACCGGTGCTCCCCATGGAGATGTGCTATTCTGAATATACCCTTTATCAGCAAGCTCCTGAAGTTGCTTCCTCAATTCTTTCATTTCCGCCGGCGCCATCCGATAAGGTGCCATAGAAATCGATGCTGTCCCCAGAAACGACTCAATACCAGACTCGATCTCCCGATGCGGTGGTAATCCTGGCAACTCGTCGGGGAAGACATCCTCGAACTCGTCAACCATCGAAATCGCTACACTTTCTCTCAAAGCATAGGGCTCGCACTCTAGGTTCGCAAGAAAAGCACAACAACCCAGATTCCTTTGCCCTCCTAGACATGACTTCATGAGACGCTCACTCATTAACCAATCACCACCACCTTGGTAGGTGACCACGTCCCCCTATCAGACACTAGGGTTACTTTTCTAAGTTGGCAGTCCACAACTGCATTATACCTAGACAACCAGTCCATCTCTAGAATTACATCATATGAGCTCATGGGGAGTATAATCAGATCACTCTTCAAAATCTCATCCCCAATCTTTATTTTACAAGATTTACACACACCCGGCCCCAAGGGAAAAGTTATGACTAGGGGTTCATTAAACTCTTCTATCTCTAATCCCAAGCCATGTACAAAAGAACTCGAAATGAGAGAATGAGAGGCACCTGTATCAAATAAAACACGAGCTAAAGATCGAAAAACTAAGATCATACCATCGACAACCACGTTACCAACATGAGAATCTGAACCTCCAGATGCCATTGTATGAACCTACACTGGTGCCTTTTCTTTTCCTCTACCAACATTGCTGGGTCTGGGATTATTTTGCTGATGCTGCTGGGATGGAGACGACTGCACACTAGCTGTACTAAGGGACACTACGCTGGAAATGCTGCGGCTGCTGCCCTCGTGCCGGATACGAAAACTGCTGAGGAAAGAACTAGGGATACTGCAACTGCGGGTACTGCTGAGGCCGAGGTAGGGTCTGAGGCTAAGACTGAGGACTGGCATCCTCCCCGGTCTGAGATCCAAGATGGGCACTCCTGATTGGGCAATTCCTCTTGATGTGTCTAGGCTACTGACAGAAATGACAATGGAAGCTATAGGAATGGCTGCGCCCGCTACCAGACGAACTGTTGCTACCACTGTTCGCGCCACCCTGCTTGTTCTTCCCTGGAGTTGGACGGCTACTGGTGCTCTTCCAACTGCTCCTCTACGGTCCTCCCGAAGCCTTTGCTCGATCCTCACAATACTGCACATAATCACTCTCCACGGATATTGCTGACACACAAGCTCTCCAAAACTCCTAAGTTGCAGAGCAACCAACTGTCGCTGAATAGGAGCCTTAAGCCCTTCTTGAAACTTAATGCACCTCTCACGCTCAGATGCCACTGCCGATGGAGAAAACCTGGCCAACTCATTAAACGTTGCCTCATATTCCTGAATTGACAAATCACCCTACTGCAACTTGTAGAACTCAGTTGTTTTCTGATCTCTATACCCCTGCGAAAAATATTGATCATAGAACAGCTCCTCGAATCTGTCCCAACTGATATTGCAACCGCGTTCTAGATGCTTAGCCTGTTTCCACCAAGTGTTAGCGCCACCCTCAAGCTTATACGCAGCAAACCCCACACGATACTCCTCAGGCACACCAAGGGTATCCAAATGCTTTACGATCGAATCCAGCCAATATTCTGCCAATTGTGGATCCCCATTACCATTAAAAGTCAGAATAAACGCACGCCAGAATTCCTTAAAGTACGTATGCTGACGACCAACATCAGAATCCTCCAGTCTAGCCCTGGCTGTCATCTGCTGGAAAGCCGCAAACATAGACCTCATCACGCCCTCATCATTTTTGAACTCGGCGTCAGCGGTCGAACGACATCTAGGTGCCATTCTCTCACTTCTAAAAACAAAATTTGGACTGTCAGAGGTATTTCATTGTCAAACCTATGTGTGCACAATTCCCAAGGTTCGTAACCTTGAGCTCTGATACCATTCTGTCACACCCCGGAGTACAAGAGGTGACGTGACAGATTATTTAAATTCATTAAGAGAAAATTTAATCAAAATCAGGAGTTTATGGGTTAAATTAAACGATAAAATGTGAGAGTTTCAAAACAACATTTTATAAAAGAATTCATAAACATTAAGCATGTGAAATCATTAAGCGAATAATTTAAATAATAAAGAACCGTGAGTATGGATCCCACCGACCCACAACTTGTGCACACACATAGTACTGACAATATAATAATACAACTACAGTCCAATCACAAAGAAAGTTTAAAACATTACCTGCCTTGTTTAATTTATACAAACAATCTAAATAGATCCTTCTACTGCTCCTGAGTCTAGTCCCTTGAATCCTCTCCGAACCTTAATGGGAAACCACCTAGAAGGGGAGAAAAATTTAAAAACAAAGAAAATGTGAGCGAAAGGCTTAGTAGGATAGTATTTTATCAAATCATTTAATTTAAAGGAAAATCTCATTATTGAAGGAATTATTTAAAAGAAACATTGAATAAATAAATAAATTTAAATAAAACCGTTCTTACCCAAAACAGTTTACTCGGACAACCAGAAATATCAATTTCTTTTCCTAGGCAAACCATAAGAATATCACCACCGTAGTGGCCCAGCTGGGTTTCGAGACCTGCCCCCAAGGTCGATCGCTACACGACCCGATCTCTGATATGGCATCATGCCTATGTGTTTATTTTAATCATCATTTAAAACCCATTTACCGAGTATTGTCATTTACATTCATTATGAAGTTCATTTCAGTTCACGGTATATTAAAATATAACCGATAAATTCATTTTCAAACAACCGTTGAAAACATTTTTATAGAAATCCTTTTTAAAGCCAACTCATTTTGGAACTAGGCTACCAAAGAATGGGGTAGAAGTCCTACCTCGATACTCGTGCTGGTGCCCCACACTGTAATCCCAGTCTGCTATACGTTAGCTCCGCGGAACCACGAACGATCCTAGATACACACTGAGTCGATCAATATCTAGCTCAAGACATTCTATGTTAGTAAACCATTTCATAATGTCCTAGTGTGCTATTTGTATCTTTAAAATCATTTTACAAGGTTAGAATTTAAATCGGGGTTCAAACAGTAAAAACGGGTGAAAAACCACAAAATTTCTCATGCCTGGCCAGCCTGCCGGACTCCCTGCTTCGGCCGACCGAACTGTATAGTTCGGCTTGCCAAAAACCAGGTCCGATCGGCCGAACATTCTCCGAGTTCGGCCTGCCGAACGATGCAGTCCGGCCTACCGATCCCTTGAATCTAGCCTGCCGAACACATAGTTTGGCCTGCCGGCCGAACTGGGAAAACCCAGAAATTCCAGCCACGGGTTTTCAATCTTCCAAAATCCAAATCTTGATTTTAACCTGTTTTTCTCAAATCTCAGGCATGGAAAACAATCATAGATGATAGAAAAACATACTAGAACACTTTTGAACTCATTTAAACAAGATTCAAGCACAAAAATCTAAAAAATCTAAAAACGGGGAAAAATGAGGAAAAATGAAAAATCTTGAATCTAATATGTTTTTCTCCAATCTAAGCTTAGATTCTAGTTGTTCTAAGTTCATTTAACTCAATTCAAAGGTTTTCTAAGCTCAAACGAACTTAAATTTTAAAAATGTACAAAATTGAAAATTTTGAAAAAAAGTTTAGAAATTTTAAAACTAACTTCGAATCGAAGCTTCAATCCGCGTTCTTAGTTACCAAATCACGTCCCCCAGCTTCTTCCTTGCTAACCCGAAGCTTGGATTCAAATTTTGATTGAAAAATCTCAAAGAAATTTGAGAGGGAAAGAGAGAAACCGAGGGGAAGAGAGTGGAAGAGAGACCACGGGAGAGAGGAGGAGAGAGAGAGTGAAGAGAGAGGGAGAGGAGAGAGAATAAATAGAGAGAAATGGTGGGCGGTTTTACTGTGCGAAAACCATGTGCCACCCACGTTTTTGTAAAATGGAATATTTTTAACATTTTACAAATAGTTGTGTTTTGAAACTCAAAACATCATTTTAAAACAATAAGAAATTATTTGAATTTATTAAATTAACAAAACAACCTAAAATTCAAAATTTAACCAAATAATCAAATTAATGTTAAACATTAATTATGACACACTAATTCATCATTTTACATTACAATAACATTAAATAAATTTTGAAGCGTTACACACCCTACTTTTGGGGTGTGACAGTATAGGTGTCGGTGGTTAGTTTTAAGTAGCTATAGAGATCAGGTTACATAGAGTGTAGCCTTAAGGGTGCTTCGCAGCATGGGTAAATGGCTAACTGTTATAAGTATGTTCAATATAAGATATAGTGAATTGAGAATTTAATTGGATTGTCTCATTTTGTCTTTTTACTTGTTAATTTGAATGTCTATAATTCAATTACCCACTTAATTACTTATTTGCTCATTATTCAGTTTAAAATTTCAAAGTTCGCTAAACTACATACTACTAGGCCTTTCGGTCAATTTTATTTGTTTTCTCTATTGCTTTAAAATTCTCCTTTCAAGGCAGTGCTAAGCTGGTATCAAGGTAACGAAGACAAGTTGTCAATATATGTTTCTTCAAGCTTCTAGCTGAGCTCATGACATTACCTGGCTTCTAGAAAGGTTTGTGTTAAATGCAATAGTGTTGTTTTCTTACCTTAATTGATAGTGTTGTTTTCTTACCTTAATTAATTGTATATGTGTAAAGATTGTGTGGTCCAACACTTGTCCATATGTTGTGCTTTTTGGCAAAGGTTGTAAGTTTATAGACAGTTTTAAGAGTTAAACCATCCAATATCCTAAAGTTTTATTTGAAATATCTATTTTGGCTTAAACCAATATTTTTTGTTAAAACTAAATATTTTGTTTAATTTATTTAATAATTTCAGTTTTTTTATTTAAGTTTAATGAATTGCTTGATTTATATTATTTATGTTTTAACTCATAACCCCCCTTGGGCATTACAGGTATTGACTAAGTTACACATGACCTACTCAAATAGGTGAATTCCATTTTTAATCACTTTTAACACATTTTTTTATTTTGCTTAGTGAAAAAATCATGAACCAAAATAATTTTAAAGTTTTAAGGGGAAAAAAAAAAAACAGAAAGAAAAGTTGTGGAAGTGTTGATAATCATGTTATTTTCGTAATTACTTTTAAAATTTCTATGTTTAAAAGCTATAAATATGTTAACAATTTAAACCATTAAAATTGTTAAAATACTTTATGTCATGGATATTGTTAAAATAACAGTAATATGTTATAATCCTTAAAACTTTTATCAACATCCATGATTATCTGCATATGTACATTGTCAAAAAGAAAACAAGCCATTGACATAATTAAGTCAGTCTGCAAAAATAATAGGGGGGTTTTACAATTTTTCATACCATGTATTTTAAGCGCGATAAAATGTTGATATTACACTTGCTTTAAAGCCCCTTATGAATCTAGAATGTCGTCTTCCATTCATCTCCTTGCCAGATTCAAATTTGCTTACAACCACTCTTAGGATCAAGTTTTATGAATACCATTGTATTGTCTAATTGATCTAATAGGTCGTCAAGGCCGTGATACAAAAAACCAATAGCAAAAAATAATTTTATCAATGACAAGACAATCGACATTTATCTGCAAAGAACCATCTTTCTTGGGAGTCAAAAGATCCCGGCTTTTCACATGAACCAATATTCTCTCCGTCCAAGGCTCCCTTTGGAAGAAACTTCTTAACTTGCCATAGTTCCTCATGTTTACTAGGGCTAGTTCAGCAGTGAGAGCCATGTTTGGAAGAGTAGTACTAGGCACGAGTTCCTTGCGGTATTAGAGGTTACAAAGCGGTGGAAGTCCACCAAGTGTTTCTTTCGAAGCACATCGACGAGTCGACTTAAGAAGGGCTAAACAGATTTTGGAGTAATTTGCACTTCGGGTGCCAATGGTTTAGTGACTCGGGCCTAGGCGATCCCTAGTTTGCCCATCTCATTCTGTGTGTGGAGGTGACAAGAGTCCCTATGACTGATATTATTGTGCATATGTCTAGGGTAGAACTTCTAGTGATACTAACAGGTTCTCGAGCAAGTAAGGTACTATCTTGGTTCCTTAAAGCAAGAAGCTAAAGCTTTTAGTATCAGCATGTCCATTGTAGACTTATTCTTAGCCATATTGCCAAGGACATCCAAACAAAACGCAACAAGCATCCACTAGAACCCCAAACTTGTCTCTCAGAACATTGCTACACCAAAGTCAGCTTGTGCGGTTCTGGTTGTCGCTCAATGAATTTATCATTCATGTGATGTTTTGATCATCGGTTTGAGTCATAAAAGTTTTAGTTTAAACCGGTTTTGCCTCATTATTTTTTCTTATAAAATTTAAATTGCTACAATTTTGACAATCGAACTATGTTCCAAACGCTTTATTTGTTTTCGAATTGTCACTTCAGAAATTAAAATATTCGTAACAACCCAAATCAATAATAAGGCAGCATACCTCACCACTTATTGGTATAACTAACAAAAACTATGAATGCCCAATTCCTAAATTAGATAGATCTTTAAATTAAGATTAATAAACATATGATATATTTATGATTGTAGAGCTAGAATATACCTCCATTTTGTGAATATTCTCGAGTAAAATTTCGGTGAAGAATGCTAAAAATTCTCTACCAGTGGAGAATGTTTAGAGGTCATTAGATTAAAATCAAGCGATAGATAAAGATCAACAAAGACCTAATCAAATTAATACCAACCACATCTGATTACAACATTTATTTTTTTTAAAGAAACAAATCAAAAAAAAAAAAACCCCAAATTTCTCCATAGCTTCCAATCAGCTAAGCTCCACCACGCTTCATCCTTATTGTTGGCAATTCAAGCCCCGGCAAGTCACTAAATCATGCCCCTTGTGTTCACCGTCGTTGGACCTTACAACATTTATTTAAAAATGAAAAAAAAAAAAACCCCCAAATTTCTCCATGGCTTCCGATCAACCCAGTTCTACCACACTCCACCTTCATCGTCGGCATTTCAGCCCCTATAAGTCACCACCATCAAACCATGCCCCCTGCGTTCACCATCATTAGACCTTACAACATTTATTTACATTTTTTAAAAAAAAGAACAAAAAAAACTAAAATTTCTCCATAGCTTCAGATCGGACAATCTCCACCACTCTACACCTTCACCGTTAGCATTTTAGCGGGGTCACTACCGTGAAATCATGCCCTTTGCGTTTCCTGTCATTGGACCTCCCTCCGTTTCATGTCGCTGGCCAAGCTTTTGACCTCCTTGCACACTCATCATCGTTGGAATGTAGAGGAAAGCTACCTCATGAATGGGAGAGCTGGATGGTACCACTATGGAAGAAATCTGGCTTACGCCGCCATCAAAGGAGCAGTTCGAGAAGTTGCGGTAGATGATGGAGGAGTACACCGGCATTAGATCTCAATCATTTTGAAGTTAAATTGAAGATTTTTTTTTTTTTTGTTTGGAATTTTTTTAAAGTTAATTAGGTGTAAGTTATTCTATAATCTTTTTGTGCATTTTTTAAATCTGGGCCATTTAAAAACAATCTAACGGATGAAAATTCACGTCCTCCATGTACTACATCGGTGGAGAATAAAATATTTCTCCATCTTAGACCTACTCATAACTCAAATAATATCATTAAAATTTATGTAATTATGCAATACGAAATGATAAGTACTTTAAAATACTCTGAAGATTGCATTAAACTTCAATTCCATTACAATAATCTATCTATGTAGTGTAATTTTTTTAAGGCATCAGTTAAACATACTTCAATCTTAAGGGTCTTTAGAGAGATTGTAATTGTAATATGTCTCTCATGTGTTATAAGATTAAAAATGCACAAAAAACATGTGAAACATACATATTTTTTTAGTGTATTTACGTCAGTGTGTAGCATCACGGTGCTGTAGAGAACAATCAACTTTGTAAGGGTAGAAAAGCTAGGCATGGAATGCCTCGGCGCTAGGCTGAGGCAGCTTCGGCACCATGGCACCTAAAAGGCAGTGTCGTGATGCTCGTCAGTCATTTGCACCATTTCTAGTGTAGTACACACTTAAAGCCCAAAAGCTAGCGTCGCCACACCCACCTGAGTTGATGTGACTTTATGTAATATCCGAGAAATTTATAGCACGTTATATGTACAAAATTTAAGGCTTATTATGAGTAATTTATGAACAAATATTGTGAGCTAAAGTTTATGTTGAAAATTTTGTTAAGTATTATAAGAGCAATTTTAGTGTCAAAAATATTATTTTTTAAATCCAAATTTTATGACTAATATAATAAGAGTAAATATGGAATTTATAAGATTAAGATTTAATATCATGCCATAATCCTAAGCAAAGTATGAATTATAAGGAAATGTGGAACAAAGATAATATTGTATGAGTTATATAATACAAGGAAAATACTGTATAGAAATATGAAGTATAAAAATTAAGCGGCACAAAATTATGCAATATGAGAATAATGTTGTATAAGGATTATACCAGTAAAGTTATGTAGTATGAGAATTGGACTGTAAAAAACTAAGCAGTATAAGAATTATACTATGTGGAGAATATGGATAAGTATTGAAGGTTGTGAGACCTCATAAAACTATATAGGAAAATGTGTTGGTAGTATAGGAAATATACCGACAGTGTAAGAAAAATACAATGTAGTGTAAATTTGGACAGTTTAAAGAGTAAAGTGGGGCCAACAAGGTAACACCCAAATAGTGGAAAAATATACCGACAGTATAAAAAAAATACAACATAGTGTAAATTTGGATAGTTTAAAGAGTAAAGTGGGGCCAACAAGGTAACATCCAAATGGTGGAAAAATTGCCACATCCTCTCCAATGAGAACCCGTTTTGATGAGTAGTGGGGAGCAAAGTTTTTAATTATAATTAACCCTAAACTAAGTTATTTTGCTAATAAGGACCTAAATGATAATAACAAACTTGTCTCCATCATTTTTTCATAATAAACTAAAAAAACAAGCCCTTTTCTTCTTCTACCAAAACCGGCCATAGCCCCTCCATACTCTTCTAAAATTTTGATGATTTAGGCCTCCAAATCATCCAAGGAAGCAAGTTCAAGTGTCCATGTGTAAAATTTTGCAATTTAGGAGGTAAAATCTAAACTTTTATTATGGGTTTTTTTCATGGGCTTTAAGGGGTTTTGATGGAGTTTGTTATGGTTTATGGCAAGGAAAGCTAACTAAGGTCAAGCATCTCAAAGGAGGAGTTAAAACTTGAAAATCTCTTTGGTAAAAACCCTAACTTTTCTATTGTTTTTAGGGTTTTTGTTTAACTTAGAACATGATTTTTATAGGAAGTGTTATGAATTGTTGTCAAGGGTTTTGAAAAGTCTTCAAGTGCAAAAAGAGATGACTAAAATCTTGAGATTGCATAAGTAAAATTCTAGTCCTTGAAAACCAAATTAAAGTTCACGTTTTTTTATGCATACTAAGTGATTGTTGTGTAATTTATGATATGCATAGACTATGGCATGTAAAGAAAACATTATAGCATAATTATATTATGTGTTGTGTGGATGGTTATATGGTTGGTTAGTTAGAAAATAGGGTTTTTATGTTAAAAAGAGAGATATTATTAAACTTTGTCAAAATACAACATTTAACTAGTTTTCAAAAAATAGGCTTTGAAGAATTTGGAGGCCGGATTACTTTTCAGACAAAACATGAGATTTATTTGATATGTTGAGTTAGACAACTTTCATGAAGAAAATTTGCAAAAATTACAATTGGATCAAGTAGAAAAATGTTAATTTCAATTCTGCCTAATTATAAACTCTACTAAGATGAACTATTTTGGGAAGAGCTAAAGCACAAAAGTTATAGATCATGCTAAAACTATTACAATTTGCAAATGGTTTGTGAAAATTCTACACAGATTTTAAGTTATAAATTTTACAAAATTTAATCACGAAATTTTAAAACAGCAATATGATGAAAAACGTTTTGAAATTGTTTGAGTTAGGCTAAGGAGATTTTATAAGTTTTAATCCTTGCGAAAAATTAGATGTTATGGCATAAGATGGTTATTTTTGGATCCGAGGGTAAAAATGTCAAGATTTAGTGCTTTGGACCAAAACCATGAAATCATATGGAACTTGATTTTTTTGCTAAAAAAGTGGTTTTGTACACCGCTATGAGAAAGGGAATAATCATAGATTCTAATGCCTAAAAGAATTTAGGAATTTTCTAAGAAAAATACATTAAGGGCAAAATTGTCAAGATCTTCCTATATGGGTCAAAACTAGAAAGTTTTAATAAAATAGATTTTTTGTAAAAAGGGAACCATTGTTTAATTTCCCATACCTTTGTGAAGAGCAAGGAAAAGTAATTTTTGATTCAAATGTGTTGTGAAAGTTTTCTAAGACCCGTCAAGGGCAAAATGAACATTTTTTGTAAAAACGACTTAAACGAACTTCGAAACATCCTATTTATAAAAAGGTCCCATAGCATGAATTTTTTTATAACCAATTAATGTCAAGATGGTAATATAAAATGAGAAGTTTAGTCACGTAATAGTCAAATTACATGACTTATGAAAAACCCATTAAGTATAAAATCGTCATTTTTTATAAAACCGTTAAAAATGGACCCCTAGCCTCTGAATTAGAGAAATTCCCTTAGACAAAAAATGTTTCGTATTACATTAAGTAATGAAGCCATCAAGTAATACGTGGAATTTAACCATGTAGTGAACAAGTTAAGCAATAAGAAAATAAACCGATGGTGTAGATTTAGATAATTTCTAATAGCCAGGTATTGTTTGAACATAACATAAAGCCGACTAATAAAAGGAAGATATAAAAAATGGGAAAGTTAAAGTAGCATACAGGTAAGATTCAAACCTTACTTATGGCATGAAGAAAGTGATTTTTAAATGCTTTGAATATGCTTAAAATACGTTTGCAATTGTTATGCATAATGTTTTAAAAACCAACTCATGATTTGTAATATGTTTGCATTTGCTATGCTTATTGTTTTAGACATTAAACTATGCCATGTTCACTAAGACTACAAATCGGTAATATAAACTCTCAAGTTAAGATAAGAAAGTATCGTACCAGTCTCTCGACCCAAAGGGAGTACCATGTTAAGTAATATTATAGTTTCAGTGATACGACAACCTTATGTGTACTTGGTACACATACTTGGGTCCATAGTTCAACTAAGACAAGAATGCTAATAAGAAGTTCATAATTGAGCATAAATGAAATCATGCATTGCGATATTGTTTGCATTCCTTTAAGAAATGATTTTATGAAGAATGTTTTATGAAAAACATTTTTTAAGAAATGTTTTTGCAAGAAATGTTTATCAAAAACATTTTAAGAAATATTTTTTTAACAAGAAATGTTTATGAGAAACATTTTATGAGAAATGTTTTAAGAGAAAAGTTTTATGATGAAAGTTTTAAGAAGAATGACTTAATGATTTGAGAAATATGTTTGAACTTACTAAGCAAAGCTTATTATAAGTTTTTTTCATGCTATAAGTAGTACTATAAGAGACCAGTATGACCAGTTGATGAGCTGTATTATGGTGAGACAAATGAGATGGTTAGGCTATGAATACCACTACAGAAGGTTTTCGTTGTTTTAAGAAAAAAGTTTTCATTGTTTTAAAGAGATCTTCTAAAAGATTTAAGAAAGTAAATGTTGAAAGAAATGTCTTATAAGAAATATTTTACGAAAATAATTTGAAAAGATATGTTTTTATGAAATGTTGCGAATAACTACAAAGTTAGTTTGATACTTATGTTTCCATTTACATTGCAATGAAAGTCACAACAGTTTCAAGGTTTTTTTAAGAAAAAAAATTTACTTAGTATATTTCTTACTAGTAAGTAAGATTAAAGTTAAAAAATCAAGTTTAACCAAGTTAAGTAATGGTTCAAAAAGGTAGGTCATTATACTTTAAATATTGATGTGGCTTTGAATATTGTGTCTTTTGAGTTGTTTTGAATCAATATATTTATTAGTTGTATGCTTTTATACGAATTTGAACATCTATTAGCAACAAACATATCTGTTTTAATAGTTATGTTGATATATAAAGAGACACTATTACAAATGAAGAGGCACCTTTATGTAAAAGATTGCATTGGTCTCATTGGATTGTATCCGTTCATGAAACAACGCCTCCGTTATTACATAAACATAAGAAAATTTATAAATTTCATTCATTGTTCTGGAACACAATAATATTGCCAAATATTAGGTTCAAGAATTTGTTGTATCATGGGAGTAATTTGTCATTAAATTCATTAGCAAACTTTGAGAAATAAGGGCAAATGACACCTTTAAGAAAAGTAGTCATTATAGGCCTCAAACGCATCCTTATTTGCAAAAATTCAAGCCTCCATTTCTTCTTTTACACACATATACACAAGGGTCCTATATATCATCGATGTTTCACATTATTCTCTAAAAAAAGGATGACTTTTTTTTTTGAACTCACAATGCTTCATATCATGAGATGTCTAATCAAAAGATTAAAAGTATGTTTGGGAACAGCATTCCAACTTATCAGTTCTAATTACTACAATGTAAAGTTTTCACATGCTATAGAATAAAGTAAAAGTATGTTATAGTTTAATGTTCTTACATATTTAAGTATTTTTTTTATTTTAATTAACTTATTAATTCCAACTATATTCCCAAATGTATTATAATTGTCTCACATCATAGAGATAATTTTTTGCCCTCAAATATCGTCATGATAAAAATGTTCCTATACTTCCAAGCACGTGTATAAAATTATTTAGATCCATTTACCTATAAAACTTATCATGTTAAATATATCTAATTCTAAGGCAAATATTAGTGTATGCGTGTGCGTGTGCGTGTGTGTGTGTGTGCATATATATACATATATTACGTAACCAATTCAACCATTAGAAACTGCAATTCTCATGACAACCATGACATGACCCCCACCCTCACCACACACACACACACACAAAATTTAAATTTAAATTTAGATAACATAAAAATAAAGGGAAATAAGATAAAAGATTAATTACAAAAATGCCCCTAACTATAGCCTTTTGAACTCTTTACCTCTCGAACTTCAAAACATAACATCCGTTCCCTGAAATATAAACTATTAACAAAAATGATCCTTTTATTAGAATTGTAATGGCAAATTAACAAATAATTTTAAAATTAGGAGCGTGTTGGTAATCTTAGTTATAAAAACAACAAAAATTAAAACTGCAACAAAAATAGTCTTTATTGGTAATTAAAAAAAATCAATTAAAAACATACTACTATCTGGATCCCTCTTTTTTATATATCAAAATTTTCTTTAAAGTTTTATTCTTTTTTTTCACCCAAAAAAAGTATTTTGAAATTTTAAAAGGTATAAATACCAATAAAATCTTCAAAAAGTATGAAAGAAATTTCATTAATACTTTTGGAGTTTTTCTTTTTAAAAATTTTGTGTTATGTTTTTTGTTATATTAAATATATTTACATTATATTTTTTTTCTTTTCACTAATATATAAAACTTTTAAAATTTCAAAATACTTTTTAGGTGTAAAAAAATAAAATTTTGAAAAAAATTTTGGTATATCAAAAAAGAAAGATTCCAATGGTACAATGGGTTTTTTTTTTTTTTGGTTTAAAATCATCAATAAAGACTATTTTTGTTATAGTTTTAATTTTTAGGATTATTTTTGCAATCAAAATTACTTAAATACCCCTAATTTTATAATCATTTGTCAATTTTCCATTAAAATTCTAATAAAATGACTATTTTTGTTAAAAATTCATACTCTAGAGGGAACATATGTTATGTTTTAAAATTCGAATATAAAGTGTTACAAAGGCTATAATCTAAGGGAAATTTTTGTTATTAATCCTAAAATAAAAACACCTGATTTTTGACCTACTAGTCAATTTTTAGGTCCATTTCCTCACGAGTATAAGCACCCAAAAAGAAAAAACAAATATATATCCACCTTTAATTAATAAGCTCAATTTCTCCCCACATAGCCACGTAGCATTTTTTTTTTCTTTTTCTTTGGACATCCCCCAAGTGACTTAGACAATAAGCCTGACCTTTGCAATTGCTAAGAAGCATCTTAGAATAGGCCAAGAAAATGGGACAACATGAAGAAACCAAATATTACTTTCTTTCTTTTTTCCTGGTCAAAAGAGTATGTGCTTGCTCAACAAGCAGACCAATAAATATTACTCTGCCTATAAAGACACAGAATCTCATTTCCTTTCTCATTATCCTGAAACAACCCACTCCTTTAGTTCTCTTCATTTCTTCCCAACATATTTGCAAATAGTACCACTTGATCTGATATCAACAAGAAATTAGACAAAGAACAACATTGTATAACATAATGGCTCTTTTCTCAGCCTTGTTCAACTGCTGTTCGCCTTCGTCGCCGCCACCGCCGCTGTCGTCTTCTCGGGTGTCCGATCACATAGAAAGAATTACTTGTGAGAAGAAAGTGGCATCCAATAATTTGAAGAAAAGCAAAAGCAAGACTTCCAAGCCTTCAAAAGCTCCTATTGTGGTTTCCAACTTCCCAGTCAATTCATATCCCTCTCGCTTATAGAAGAGAGGGAATTAAAAGAAATGCATGCTGTTATTGAGAATATGTTTCCCTTGAGCTCTTGCGATATCTGAAATAAATGTACTATCATGTGTAATTTTTTTTATTGTTTTCCCATTCATGTTACTCCGTTATATTTATTATTTAATAATTTTCTCCTTATTTTTTGTTTTATTTTTTCTTGTTATTCGAATTTTGATCTATTGATTTTGGATTACGATGAGTGATCGGTGTTTAGACGAGTGATTCCGACCGTTAGTGATCGATGTTGTCACATGACTGTTAATCAACCCAACATGGCCACAAAATCGTCCAAATCAGACGTAGATTTTCTATCCATAATTGCAGGTGACCTTTCGTCATCCACCAAGTGACTCTATCGACTAGTCTAATAATGCATTTGCAAGGTGAGGAACTGTCGCCGTAGAGTGACTGCCGGTCACTTCCCAAGTAACTACGACACCAATCCTGTTGGTTGATGCCATCGACATGGCGCTCCATGACCGGCTCTAGCTTCCGCTGTGACACTAGTATATTTGAAAGAGTGGTGGGAACCGTTGGTTAGAACCACTTTTACTGTAGCATGTGAGAGCTTTATACAATAACAATTTTTTTTATTGTTACTGTAGCATGTGAGAGTTTTACACTGTTCATAACTGAGTTTGTGGTAGAAACCGTGTGGTGAGAACCGTTGCTAAACAGCCGGTAAATCTAACAAATGTAACGGAAATTTTCAAATAGGGATATTTTTGTATTTGAAGAAAAATAAAAGAAACTAATGGGATTATTGAAATTTAATACAAAATGCCCAATGGACAAGCAAAATAGAGCTAAAAATTCATTGTAATTTACTCAAAAAGCGTCTTCTAAGGTATCCATATTACATTAGCTTGTGGCATTTGTAGTATTACCACTCCCCTGCAACGATTTTCCATTATTGAGAATGTAAAAGACTGAGGACCAAATCTTTTGCTTGCATATTTTGTTCCATATACGAAAGAAAACACTAAGATATGGTCAATTTAAGATCCAAATAGTGACATGAGAACCTGTAATCTCCAGAAAGGTAAAGGACAAAAATTGGATTATCGATTTCAGCTATAGATGAGTGGTTTCGTTTGTATGTGAAACACTCACGTGAACCCAGTCCCTTCATTTTGTAATAAATAGAAATTAATCATCAAACCACTTTTCATGCCATGTGACTATGTGAACGTGAAAAAAAAAAAAAAAAAGAGAGAGAGAAAGAGAAAACCTGCCACCTCTCGGTAGCCAAGAAAATCTTTGCCCATAAATGTTTGTGATTGGTCTTCTGTCATCTCTCTCTTATATAGCTGTTATATCAGAACAGTCTAATCTGGCTTCTCAAACATGTTTTCCTTCCCCAAATCAATAATTCACTCAATTCAAAGTGTCCGAGATCATATCCTCATGTAGCCTTTTCCCTAACATATTTGGTGAAACTAAAGTCCAGCCTTCAACGAATATTTTTTATAAGTCACTTAAGAATCCTATTTTTATGTTAATGTCGGTCACTTTTTTCTTTAACTTTTTCCATCGAAAAGGAAAGACTCATTTGGTTCACATATTTGAACATAAAGTTTGAAATGTATAACAAAATAGTTCGAACTGTGATTCAAATTTACAAAAAACCCACCAAAAATCAATAATTCACTCTTCTTTTCTCTCTCCCCCCATCATTATGAAATCCTAGTTGGTTTTATATATATAATTGGAGTTTACTCCATAATATACTCCACAAAATAGAAGTTCTCTTCTTTCTAACTGTTAATGAAGATAATGAGATCTTTGGGCATCATTTTCTTCTGCCTCCTAATAGCGCTTGTGTATCTTTCTTCCAAAAAAACTGGCTCTTCTTTATCTTCTCCAAATTTTCTCCCGAAAGCGCTAGAGCCTTCAAGAAAATTACGTGTTTCGTTGCCCGTTCGTGTTCATGAATACCGAGAGCTCGAAGTAGGTTATGTCACTTTACTTCCAGAGATATATTCCTCCACAAACTTTCAATCTTTTGGAAATTTAATTTTGTTTTCTTATTCAACTTTTTTGTCTGCTCTAATGCAGGTTACTGATGAAGACTTGAAAACATCAACATCTGAAGAAATCTCAACAGAAATCAAACATGAAAGCAGTGGTGAAAACATAGATGAAACTGTTTATCACATTGATTATCATGGCGTGACAACTCATCCAACTCCAACACCCAGACATCCCATTCCATAGAATGTAGGCTTGGGCTTCCAGAATGAAGTTCTTTTAGCCTTTTTCAAGAAAATATTTACTAAGAAGTAGGGCTACTATGTTTTCTCATTAAAATATATATATATATATACACATATATGTAATGAATGATATATATTTGATAAATATTGCTTGCCATGTCTCTCAGTATCCTATTCTGTATTCATGATTCCTTTTAGCTCATAAGAATTGCTAATCATATTACTTTTGGAGGCCCCAAAGTTCTTTGTATACAACATGAAGCAAGTAATGTAGTAAAAATGCATAAAAGTACATTGCACAATACACTTGTACTGTTATTTTGAGAAGTTGAATTTTCCTTTATTTTGAACTTCTGCTTCTACTACTTCTTTAGCTAGAAGTAAATTTCTTCCAAAAATATGGCCAACCCAAACTAAGACCAAATTAGCAGAAAAATGCGACATGTAAAAGTGATAATTCATGATTGGCAATGGAGTGAAATCATTCCATTTGTATATTGTTTTCTTACCTTTCTGTACTTCTCAAGCAACGTCCTATAGCTCTGCTTTACATCCTCAAATAATATCTCACCACAGAACCTAGATTTCACCAGCATGAAGGCAGATTCCACGTCGCATTTGTATTGAACCGATAATTGTAACAGTTCCTTGGTTCCTCTAAAGGGAATGTTCCAATCGAGTCTTTCAAAATTTTCACCCCACAAATCAAGATTCCGAAGCCATCCCATGCGCTGAAAGGGATCTTCAATTTCCCGAGTTGCGATTTCCACATTCCTCAAGGCTTTTGAGAACCTTGATTCAGTGTCTACTTTTTCAATCAAATGGCAGAACATATTTCGTTGGTTGAGGTCAAGCCAACCATCGGAACACGATGGTGGAGAAGTTGCAGCAACCAAGCAAGCTTTTCGAAACATGGGATCAGAATCGCCGATCAGGCTAATAGCAACATGCAGCAAAGTCACAGCTACATCAAAAACAAATCCAGCAGAACACTCGGAACCAAAACAATTCCGTTCTTGACTCTGGTTCCAATAACAGAGTGCAACATGGACAAATCCTTCCCATCTGTGTTCCAAAGATGAAAGAGAGAGTGTAAGATTAGGAAAAATTATAGTTCGAACCAGTTTTGCAACAGTATTTTCTCTTACAAACTTTGAATTTTATAATGTCTCCAGTTTGAACTAGCAGTTCAAACCGGTGATTCAAAACTCCTTATAACATTTCAACCAAATTTCACAAACTTGACCATGTCAATCTAGATATTCTAATTGCGACACTCTGGTTGAAAAGAAAAAATAACAGCTAAAAAGACATAAGAGATTGAAAATTGGAACGATAGAAAATTAGTTTCTTTTTTGTAATGCTGTGTGGATAGAAAGGAAAGAAAAAGTGAATTTGTATAATTACTATTTTAGTCATCAACTTCTATTATTTCACTTTGAAAATGATGACAAAAATGTAATTATGCTCATGACTATTTCGTTTCAAGTTGTCCCCTCTAAAATCCATCCACCATCAGAAGGATTAAACTTTGTGGGGCACACCACATCTTTTCCCCACGTCATATTCTTTTCCCTCCTTGCCTTCATACTAAACAAGCTACCCTATGATTCTCCGGCGAATTATGCTTCCCCCAACACCGTTCTTCCACTTTTCTATCTTACCAAACAATTCTAAAATGCTGTTTTAGTGTAATCCTTGGAAACAGTGCTGTCTAGAGTTCAAAATTCTAAAATACTGTTTTGATTAAAATTGACATTCCAATAAGAGACTGATTCATGGGTGTTAGCAAGTCGGTTTCAACTGTTTCTAGACAATGACAGCAAGTTACTATTAAGAATCTTGATTGTAGCAATCATTGATACTTCACAATAACATCAAACAAAGGTCATGTCCATGCATCCACTTTTGAAGAGACATGAGGTCCAAAAAAAGTTGACTTTTGGTCTCCTAAAATTATAATTTTGCTCAAAATATTTGCAGCATCTCACGTGTTATGGAGTTCCCATCCTCACCATTTTGGATTCTGAAAATTGGTTTTTTTTATGAGGAAGAGGAATTGTACATGCAGTTTTAGAGGGTAATAATCAAATATACTTTGTTTTGTAAAGTGAAACAAGAGCATAAGATTAAAAGACAAAAAAACAATTTAGGGTGTTTGGGAGCCTGGTTCAAACGAAGAGTTTAAATCAAAGTTGGTCTAAGATTCAAACATGGCGAGACAACACACGATAGTATAAATTAGATTGTGCCATAATTTTGTGTTTTGAACAAGGTTCCCAAACACCCTATAGAACTAGCTATACAAACACACAAGCACACACCCATATATATTATAATATATATGTAGAGAGAGAGACGCAAAATATGCATATCAAAGGAAAAAAATCAGCATGAAATCAACAAAATAAGGATTCCACTCCCTTGCGTATCAACCATAAAATCAGACCACACTAGGGTCTTTGAAGTTCGATGCATTATGGGCAATCTCTATTTAGGATAAATATCATTATCATGGTGGTACTAATATTAGATTTAGTCGTCAAATCTGTACACATTAGGATATCTTGAAACTCGCCGTGATTACAGCAATCATTTGTTTTATGCACACATTCATGCACTTCTTTACCATTTTCTGAGGCTGTCACTACAAGGATTAGTCTTCAAATTAAATCCAAAAAAAAAAAAAAAACATTTTCAGCAGAAATAAATAAATAAATATACACTTATCATAATGATATATACCATGACAGGTATGACTCCTACCCATTCCACCAAAATTTTTTCCGCTCCGAGACAACATGACTGGCATATCAGTTATATCCATATTTCCATCCCAATAATACGTTAGATGGAGTACACCATTGAAAAGTTTCATTGGCCTTCACATGATAGAATCAAAAGTTGAAAAAATAAAATAAAAATCTATTTGTTTGACAGATTCTCTCGTGAAATGAAAGCATCGGTGGGTAATGTGTTATATTCTAATGAAGATTGTCACCAATGAGCCACGACTGGTGGAAATGAAAGGAAGAAATTTGTGGTTATACTTTCCTTTTCAACTCAGGATATTCTGGCATCTTTGAGCGCCTGACTAATCCCTGAGGGTGTGTGCAAACCCTCCTATCCAAACACTTTGGTACAAACTAAGAGAGGTGACCCCAAGGGGAAACCCAAAACCTCCACTTTAAGGTGAGAACTATAAAGGCCCACACATGTGATGGAGCCACTTGACCTCCAATTAGAATTACTTATGCGAGAAGAAAGTCAAGGAAGAAAGTGGAGTTGATGGAAGGTCTTGCTGGAATGGCTAAGGAGAGGGACAAGTCATCTGTTGAGATGGATAAAGACGTGTTTTAATGAATGTGCTGAGCTGGAACTTGTGCAGTCAGCATGAGGGGACCAAGCAATGAATACACACTCCGGATTTTGTGGAAGTCTGGTTGGCAGGGATTAGTGAGGGATAACGGTAGTTTGCTAAGCTTTGGAAAAAGGGAAAATATGTTATGAAGGAAAGAGGGAATAAAGAAGAGTCGAGAGAAAGGGAAGGGTGTGCAATATCTTTTTTTCTGAATTAGTTTCTTTACTGGGAGAGCAGGAGGTCTCTCGAATACCTCCCTATCCCAGTTATTTTTATAGGCATACTGATCTGCTGTATTAAGCCATATTCAATAAAAGAATTCCAATATCTTCAAGTTGAGCTCTTATTACCTTCTATTGAATTGAGTAACGTTCAAGCGGATCCATCAATTTGGTATCAGAGCCCACCGATCCGACCATGGCGGCAAGGAAGAATGAGGAAAAGCAGATGGAGGAGCGAATGAAGCGAGTAGAGGCGGATAGGGGCAAGTTGTAGCGTGAGATGGGAGCAGTTAGTAGTGAGCTGGAGGCGATGAAGGAAGAGATGAAAAAGATTTCGGGTCTGCAGATAGCATTCGAACGAGTGATCTCCAGCATAGAGAATTGAAACTGATGCAGTAACGGGGTGTTTTCAAACACGGTGGAACGCCGGTGAAGACCGCAGAGGTGACTTCGCACTCTGCCTTGTTTCAGGGGAACGGAGAGAAGGTGGGTGACTCTCCAGCAAGCGAGGAAGGCGGAGAAGGGGGCGCTCAGGAAAGTGAACGAGAGCGAGAAGGCGGGCTGCGAACGGATTGCAAAACACGGTGTATTGAGATGCTGGTTTTTGACAGGCAGAACCCAGATGGCTGGGTATTTCGAGCTGAGAGATATTTCATGCTGAACCGACTTAATGATGACAAGAAGTTAGAGGTGGCCGTGGTGAACTTCGATGGCGAGGCACTAGCCTGGTTCCGTGGAAGGATGGCCGGCGAGCTATTAGGAGTTGGGTGGAGCTTAAAACCATGGTGTTGGAACGTTTTCGGCCGACTCAGGAAGGGAACCAATACAAGAATTTTCTGGCAATCCGACAGGAGACTACGGTGTGAGATTATGGTCGTCAATTCGAACTCCTTGCAGCACCGTTGCATGAGGTGCCGGAGCAGATTCTAGAGAGCACTTTTATAAATGGTCTTCATCCAAAGATTAGGGCAGAATTGAGAATGTTGAAGGCCCATGGATTGGGCCGTATCATGGAAAAGGCCCAACGGATTGAGGATAAAAATTTACAACTTAAGCCCACTAGAGTACAAACTCTCCCCAACGTGATTCTAAGCCCAATCCTACATCTCCAGGCCTCCTTCATAAAAGTTCACCTATGGGGATTGGACGAACAGCCCCTGTGGGAGAAAAGTCGAAGAATCCTCAGACTGCAGCATTCCGACGACTTACTGATGCAGAGATACAAATGAAACGAGAGAAGGGATTATGCTTTCGCTATGACGGGAAGTTTTCGATTGCCCATCGTTGTCCCAATAAGGAGTTGCAGGTACTTGTGATACAAGAAGATGAAGTTCAGGAAAGTTTGGAAGAGGAGCCTACTGAGGATTGTCCGGCTACGGAAATAGTGGAAGTATCTCTCAACTCAGTGGTGGGATTGACAACACCCCAAACCATGAAGCTCAAGGGGGCGATTGGGCAACAAGAGGTAACTGTATTAATTGATAGTGGTGCCACCCACAACTTCATTTCTGTTCCTTTAGTCAAAAAATTGGACCTGCCAATAGAAAAAACTAGTGGATATGGGGTTATAATGGGGACCGGACTTTCGGTTAAATGGGAAGGAATATGCCGTGGTGTGGGTCTTTCACTACAAAACTTAGAAGTAATTGATGACTTCTTGCCACTGGATTTGGGAAGCTCCGATGTTATTCTTGGAATACGGTGGTTGGAAACTTTGGGACCTAGCAGGTGAATTGGAGTAACTTAACTGTGAAATTCAAGGTGGGGGAGTCACAGGTCTGTTTGTAAGGGGACCCTGGACTGTGTCGTGCGTCGGTTTCTTTGAAATCAATGATGAGGGCAGTCCAACATGAAGGACAAGGGCTGCTTTTGGAACTCGGTAATATCACTGTTGGAACGGAACCGAAAGTGGGGGAAGAAAAGGATGTTTCGGAATTTTTCAAAGGAGCTTTGGCTAAGTGGGCAGAGGTTTTTCAGTCCCTATCCGGACTTCCGCCGGTTCGTGGGCAGGAGCATGCTATCATGCTTAAAGGAGGAGCCTCACCTGTCAACGTTCGGCCATATCGATACCCGCAGATACAAAAGGCAGAAATTGAAAGATTGGTGGGGGAAATGCTCGCAGCTGGGATCATCCAACCGAGTGTAAGTCCTTTTTCGAGTCCAATACTCTTGGTAAAGAAAAAAGATGGCAGCTAGCAGTTTTGTGTGACTACCGCGCACTTAACAGAGAGACAGTACTGGATAGATTTCCAATTCCGGTAATAGAAGAGTTGTTAGATGAGTTATAGGGTGCCGTTGTCTTTTCCAAGATAGACCTCAAGTCGGGGTATCACCAGATTCGCATGCGGCCTGAGGATGTTCCAAAAACAGCATTTCGCACTCATGACGGCCATTATGAATTTTTGGTGATGCCATTTGGCCTCATCAATGCACCGGCGACATTCCAGTCACTGATGAACGAGGTGTTTAGGCCATTCCTACGGAAGTTTGTTCTAGTATTTTTCGATGATATCTTGGTTTATCATCAAACATGGGAAGAGCATTTGGAGCATCTAGAAGAGGTTCTCAAGCAGCTGCAAAGGCATAAGCTTTATGCTAATGAAAAAAAATGTCTTTTTGGGCAGTCAAGTATTGAGTATCTCAGGCATATCATATCGGAACGTGGGGTGGCAGTGGATGTCTCCAAGATCGAAGTCATGTTGAAATGGCCTGTTCCCACAAGCTTGAAGGAGTTGTGGGGATTCCTCGGCCTTACCGGTTACCATCGCAAATTTGTGGCTAATTATGGGGCCATTGCTCAGCCACTTATTAATTTACTTAAGAAAGATAATTTTGTGTGGGGAAAAAAGGCCGAACAAGCTTTTCATGAACTCAAGCAAAGGATGGTGGAAGTTCCAGTGTTGGCGTTACTAGATTTCAATAAGGAGTTCGTAGTAGAAACCGATGCATCGGGGGTGGGAATAGGGGCGGTATTGATACAGGAGCACCGTCCGATTGCGTATTTTAGTCAAGCTCTATCTAACCGAAATCGCTTGAAGTCGGTGTATGAGAGGGACTTGATGGCAATCGTCTTGGCCATTCAAAAATGGCGGCCTTATTTGTTGGGCCGACGCTTTCTAATACGGACCGACCAAAAGAGCTTGAAATTCCTCCTTGAACAGCGAGTAATTAGTAAAGATCATCAGAAGTGGCTGTCCAAACTTTTGGGCTATGAATTTGACATCCAATATAAACCAGGCTTGGAAAACAAAGCTGCAGATGCTTTGTCTCGGCTTCCGGCTGCCACCTTGCTAAGTGTCCTAACCGCTCCAATGGTCCTCAACACTGAAGAAATAGTGCAGCAAGTCGAATTGGATGAGCGCCTAACTCGGATTAAGGCTGATTTGCAGCAAAATCAGCAGTCACATCCAGGTTTTTCATTGGTTCATGGGAGGTTGTTATATGAGGGATGGTTAGTGATTCCAAGAGATTCTCCTATGGTAGGGGAACTGCTACGAGTTTACCATGACAGCGTAATTGGGGGCCACTTTGGAGTTTTGAAGACCTATCAACGACCAACCGCGGAATGGTTCTGGTTTGGTATGAAGACGGACGTGATGACTTTTGTAGCAAAGTGTGCGGTATGCCAAGAAAATAAGTACATAGCCTTAGCTCCGGGAGGCTTGCTGCAACCTTTGCCTTTACCGGAACAGGTATGGGAGGATTTATCTATGGATTTTATTGAAGGGTTGCCCAAGTTAGAAGGCTATAATGTCATATTTGTGGTGGTCAACTGACTCAGCAAATATGCCCATTTTATTCCGCTTCGCCATCCCTTAACTGCCTACTCAGTGGCTTCTATTTTTGTCAAGGAGATAGTACGTTTACATGGGGTTCCATGGACAATTATTTCCGACAGAGACAAGGGGTTTTTGAGCATGTTCTGGACAGAACTTTTCAAACATCTGGGCACCACTCTTAAGAGGAGTACGGCGTATCATCCGCAGATGGATGGGCAAACTAAGGTAGTCAATAGATGCCTTGAGACTTATTTGCGCTGCTTTGTTTCGAATGTACCAAGCAAATGGGTGAAATGGTTACCTTGGGCAGAATATTGGTACAACACTTCTTTCCATACGGCTGCTAAGATGAGTCCATTCCAGGTCTTATATGGGCGGAACCGCCACCCTTGATTTGTTACGACCTCAGAGCATCGCTGGTGGGTACGGTTGACCAAGAGCTGTTAGAACGGGATGCGATGCTGGTTATCCTTAAGCAACAATTGACCAAGGCACAGCAGAAAATGAAGAGTATGGCCGATGAGAAAAGGCACGAAGTAGAGTTTGCTGTGGGAGACCTAGTGTATTTGAAATTACGGCCTTATCGTCAGAAAACTCTCGCACAGCGCCGCAATGAAAAGTTAGCAGCCCGATTCTACGGTCCTTATGAAGTTATCGAACTTGTTGGTCCAATGGCATATCGTCTCCAACTGCTGCCCACCACTACAATCCACCTTGTTTTTCATGTTTCCCAGCTTCGAGCTGCTGTAGGGGCTGCCAAACCAGTCTCCTCTTTGCCGACCCAGCTGACCTCAGAGTTAGAACTAGTCTCTCGACGAGCAGCGTTACGCGGAGTCCGCCAGATTACTCGTGGGGCCAAGACTGAATTGGAGGTCCTTATCCACTGGGATAATCTTCTTGAACATGATGATACGTGGGAGTCATTTGATGTCATCTCTGCACAATTTCCTGACTTCCACCTTGACGACAAGGTGAGACTTTGGGTGGGGGGTACTGATGGAGCCACTCGACCTCCCATGAGAATTACTCATGCGCGAAGAAAGTCAAGGAAGAAAGTGGAGTTGAAGGAAGGCCTTGCTGGAATGGCTGAGGAGAGGGACAAGTCATCTGCTGAGATGGATGAAGACAGGTGTGTTAATGAAGGTGCTGAGCTGGAACTTGTGCAATCAGCATGAGGGCACCAAGCAATGAATACACACTCCGGATTTTGTGGAAGTCTGGTTAGCAGGGATTAGTGAGGGATAACGGTAGTTTGTTAAGCTTTGGAAAAAGGGAAAAATCTGTTATGAAGGAAAGAGGGCACAAAGAAGAGTCAATAGAAGGGGAAGGGTGTGCAATATCTTTTTTTCTGAATTAGTTTCTTTACTGGGAGAGCAGAAGGTCTCTCGAATACCTCCCTATCCCAGTTATTTTCATAGGCATACCGATCGGCTGTATTAAGCCATATTCAATAAAGAATTCCAATATCTTCAAGTTGAGCTCTCATTACCTTCTATTGAATTGAGTAACGTTCAAGCAGATCCATCAACATGCTCCGCTCTCAAGGTCGCCCCGGCGGTGTTGGCTTCATCACCGTCAGCAGCAGAAGCAGTATGAATAGGAGGAGGAGACCTCTGATGATGCCAGGCGACTCGCACAAGCGCATGAACTTGCTGGAGAGAGAGAGAGGGAGAGTAGGAGGAAGAAGATGAGGATAAAGTTGGAAAAACACAAAAATATACAAACTCTTTTTACCTCCAGCAGCTATTTGTCTAATTTTAGAAAAGTTGAGACACAAATTTTGTTGTGGGTGAAAAAGGGGCCACCCAACCTCTTTTTTCTCTTTTTTTTTTTTTTTTTTGAGAATCCCAACCTAATTTCCCTATATTAATTGTTAATAATTAAAAAGAAAGAATATACAGGGAATATTCTTTTCAATGCAACTTTTGGCATTATTGGGTTGGAGATGAAGCTTAAATTTGCTGTTGAAATTGCACCATTTTGGTGCAAAAGCTGCACCGTTTTGGTGCAAATGCAGCACCAAAATGGTGCAATGTGTTAAAGAGTTATCACCGACTCTTGAAACTGTAGGATGATCTAGAGTTTTCGAAAGTTGCAGCTCATCTTCTAGAATGGGTAACGACTATGTGCACTTGGAGGTTCTAGAGTTCTCCTTTGAATTGCTTCAAAGAGAAGCTTCAAGAACACTTGAAAATATTAGTGTTGCTTACTGACATACTGGAAACTTCTTTACAATTGATTTAACCGACTATGGCATAGCATAAATAGAGCCCAAAGGTCTCAGTCTTGTGCGTCTCCTGGTAAGTAAGTTTGAGTGTCCAAATTAGTGTGTAAGAGTCCAATACGTGTGTGTTAGTGGAGTCATAAAAGTGACTGAAGTCTTGTGAGATGTGTTATTAAGTGTAGTGTCGTTAGTGAGAGTGCTAGTGTGCTAGAGTAGTTTCCTTTGTGGGCTTGCTATTTAAAGTCTCTCATTGTAATTACTTTTTTGATATATAAAAAAAAAAGTAATTATAGTTTTGTGTTGTAGTGTTAAACACAATGGTGCAATGAGTTGGAGATGGCCAAAGGGCTTTGGCCATCTCTAAATTGGAGTAAAACTCCAAAATGAAGACTTGATTGTGCTTCAACCAAACTACAAATATTAACCCCAAATTGGAGTGTGAACAGTGCTGCGCCATACATGCTACACTGTTCACTTGGCGCAAAGACTTTTTTCCTGTAAAAGTTCTTTTTTTAGAGTTTAATAATAAAAAAGATCATATATACTGAGATAATTGATGAAATAGACAATTGTTGGGAATTAATAAAAAGAAAGACAAAGGGAATATTCTTTTTAGAGTAACATTTGAAGTTATGCATTGGAGATGAAGATAAAATTTGGTGTAAAAGTTGCACTGCTTTAAGGTTATACTTCTTGATAATGGAACTATGTTTCTATATTCCACCAAAAAGTATTCCAATGAAGAAGAAGGATATACAAGAGAGAACTTGTGGTTATACTACTTGATGTTGGAAATATGTTGCCATATTCCACCTAAAAGTGGCATTGCTCTGTCCAACTCTAATCTATTAATAAACACGCAACTTGAACACCAAAAAGGGCAATGGATATTTATTTATTATGCCACCAAACAAACTTGCTCTTTGGGTGCCAATAGAGGCATCTAAATATTTCAGTTTTATGTCGACATATGTGGCCATTGTCCAACTATCTCAATCTCAATTTACCTCCAGGGAAGGGGGAAAAAAATGTGTCCCATGAAGCCTCAAAACGTATGCCCCGCACCAGTAGCTTTAGATCCAATCACATTCTGCTGTATACCGTTGCAGGAACATATAAGACTTATAAACTATCAAAGGCATACTATGATCAGACAAAAAGCTTGTGGTGCCGGGTTCCGGCCAGCACTGATACTATCAACGTTGTTCAAGTACAGAGTGTGATTTTGACACACTGAATCACGATGACATGGACCCAACGAATGATGTCCAGGTCAACAGATATGTGTCAGATGATCATCAAGACTACTGCCTAATAACTTCTTAATAAAAGTAAATAACATGCATAATAACGACTCTAGGAAGAGAAAAGTAACATTTCTCATGGTAATAACAGTGAAAGAAATAGAGTATAATTGAAAAAGGAAAAAAAAAAAAAAAGCATGGCATTAGATGCAATTTATTGGGGAAATAAAAAGGACATTAGAGTTTAGTTTTTACTTACTCAAAAGGAGGCTCAACCTCGATTCCAAAAGTAAGATGCAAGGAATATCCAGAAGAAGCGGGGCTCATTTCATTACATGCCTCATGAAGAAAGCCTCTGGGAATATACAGTATATCACCTTGCCTCAACGTTAACTGTTCACATCCAGATACCGAACTATCAACTTCAGCACATGGTGGGTTATCCAGAGGATCATATAAGCGAGGTAAATGCACATTTGACTGTGAGAAGACCTTCCATTTCTTAGTCCCAAAAAGCTGGCATACAAACACACAATGATCATCGTAGTGGCGAGCCAAGCCTTGAGAATTTGGGGGTGTCAAGTACATATTGGCACCTACTGATGGCTGACCAAACAGAGATGCTAATCCATCTGCAACGGCAGCAATTTTTTTAAATCGAAACTCCATACCCCGTAAAGCAACCGTGTAACCCTCTCTAAATGCCTCTTCACTTTTCAAAATATCATCCATATTAAAAATGTGAGAATCCTCTTCAGGAGAAGAATTCAAAACGAAAGGAAAGCAATGCTCCTCTTTTTTTAGATGCCCTTTTGTTCTCAGAACCCGTAGGTCTTGTTGGTAGATTATGGGCCAACCCAGTTTGTGTCTCGCCTCATTCAGGAAACTTAGAATGTCGAGTTCATCTGAAGCAATAGGAAGACAAGAAACCATATTCTGAAGGGTAGAAGGAAGCAAAGAAGGGAATGTTTCAGTAGCGTTCAGAGATTGCAAAAATGGGTTAAAAATATCATCCCTCTCAGATGAAGTCCCAGAAAGTCTCCCCGCAAGAAAGGGTGACACCTCCCATAGATTTAACATGAAGTCCTTAAAACCAGAACTGCTCTGACCAAAAATACCTTTTTGAACCATGTCCAATGGCAAAGGCACAACAAGTTGATCATCACCAATGGAAAGCCTAAAAATGCTTTCTGCCAAAGCCTCAATTTTAACATTGCTAATATTAAAATGTCCCTCTTGTTGGCTGCAATTCGTAGTGTTGTGGAACAACATTTTTCTATGCACTTGTGCCCACATATTGGTTAGAGAGGCCAAGAACGCTTTGGATAGTTTTCTTGGGATATTTTCTAGTTGCTCAATGTTGCAGGCATTAATCAAATTGATAGCCGCCTTAAGAAGTGATGCTTGAGGTTCATCGCCTTTAAATCCTATGTTTGGATAGGTACCACTTCTGCTCTCCACGGTGTATAGAGATACTGAAATTGTTGAAGAATTAAGAAGCTGAAAGAAGCAAAAGCTAAGGAATGTAAAGTTAATACATCCAAAATTCCAATTCAAAATGTAAAAACAACTATCTTAGAAATATATCGCAGTACCAATAAGGATAGAAAACTGTCATAAATTAGGGTTGAAGAGAAAACTTTCTCACATTTTTTCTTATTACTTAAATCAGAAAATACACATACTTATATAGTTGATACAAAGAAACCAAATCCCACAAAATCAGGAAAACAAAATCAGGAAACTACTCTAACTAAAATCTATAAATAACTCCTAAGATTTCCTACCGAATCTTCATAAAAAATATCCCTATTATCCTGGCTAATCATAACACTCCCCCTCAAGCTAGTGAATGGATGTCTTCCATTCCAAGCTTGTTAACTAAGTCTTGAAAGGCTGCACTTGGTAATCCTTTTGTAAGAACATCAGCTAGTTGATCTTTAGATGAGACAAAAGGAGTACAAATTAGCCCGCTATCCAACTTCTCCTTTATGAAGTGTCTATCAACTTCAATATGCTTCGTTCGATCATGTTGCACTGGATTGTGAGCAATACTAATAGCTGACTTGTTGTCAAAATATAGCCTCATTGGACCTTCCCATTTTATCTGTAGATCATCTAAGATTATCTTTAGCCACAATAATTCACACACTCCTAATGCCATTGACCTGAACTCTGACTCTGCACTTGATCTTGCTACTACACTTTGCTTCTTGCTTCTCCATGTCACAAGGTTACCTCCCAGAATAGTGCAATAGCCTGAAGTTGATCTTCTATCAGTTAGTGATCCTGCATAATCTGCATCCGTGTAGGCTTCTAGTGTCATTCCTATCCCTTTTTTAAACAAAATTCCTCTTCCGGGACTGCCTTTTAAGTACCGAAGAATCCTATGCACAGCTTTGAGATGTACTTCTTTAGGGTTGTGCATAAATTGGCTCACTACACTTACCGCAAAGGCAATATCAGGTCTCGTATGTGCCAAATAGATCAATTTTCCCACAAGTCTTTGATAAGAAGCTTTATCTACCACGACATCTTCTGGGGCATCACACAATCCATGGTTAAATTCTATGGGTGTCTCCACCGGTTTACATCCTAGTTTGCCAGTCTCCTTCAACAAATCGAGGACATATTTCTGTTGTGAAATAAAAATTCCTTGTTTCGAGTGAGCCACTTCAATACCCAAAAAATACTTTAACCTCCCAAGTTCCTTGATCTCAAACTCCCTTTCAAGGCATTTCTTCAAGTTCAACATTCCTTCTGCATCATTGCCGGTTACTATGATATCATCTACATATACCAACAATGTCGTTACTCCTCCTGACGTTGAGTGCTTCACAAACAAAGTGTGGTCTCCTTGGCTCTGTTTATAGCCCAAGTCAATCATTGTCTTAGTAAATCTTCCAAACCATGCTCTTGGTGACTGCTTTAGTCCATATAGGGCCTTTTTAAGTCTGCACACCATTCCTTCCTTTGATTCAAATCTCGAAGGAATTTCCATATAGATTTCTTCTTCAAGGTCTCCATGCAAGAATGCGTTTTTTACGTCAAACTGTTGTAAACTCCATCCAAAATTAGCAGCTAATGATAGGACCCGTACCGTATTCATTTTCGCCACTGGAGCAAATGTCTCAAGGTAATCTATGCCATAGGTTTGAGTATACCCTTTGGCTACCAACCTTGCCTTATATCTTTCTAAGGAACCATCGGACTTGTATTTAACGGTAAACACCCATCTACAACCCACCAACTTCTTTCCTTTCGGCATACTGACCATCTCCCATGTATTGTTTTTCTCCAAAGCTTCCATCTCTAGTTTCATGGCATTCTCCCATTCCTTGTGTCCTAATGCCTCGGATACATTTCTTGGAATTGAAATTGTATGTAGGTTGCTAAGGAAGGCTCTATGGTTTTGGGACAAATTTTTATAGGACATAAAAAGATACAGAGGATATTTTGTGCATGTTCGTGTGTTTTTCCTTAGAGCAATTGGTAGGTCTTTGTCACTTTGCTCTTCAGGTTCATGAATTGGTTCACTTTGATTGGGTGTAGTTCCGGCTGGCCAAAAGGTTGGCTCGGGCAATTGAGCAGTGGCTTGATTTGGGGATTGGACTTGTACAGTTTGAAAGACTGGTACTTTCTTCCTGGAATAGACTTGCAGCGGTCGAACAGTAGTATCTTGATTTCCTTTCTCCTTCATCATTCCTTGTGACTCTAAAATGGACTCGGATTGAGCAGTGGAAGCCGGGTTGGGAAAAAACTCAACACTCTGAACAGATGGTGACTCAGCAGGCTGACCAGTGGACTCGAGTTGATCAAAGAACTCAGGGGTTGGTACTGACTGATTAGCAATGGATGGTTCGGACTGACCTGCAGTGGGTGGTACAGATTGGCCTGCACCTGCAGTGGGAATAAGCTCGAACTGACCAGGAAAAAAATCAAGGAAGAACAAGTCTCTATTTCTATCTTCATCCAATCTCTCCCCCTGAAGATAGGTATTATGGAAATATGACTCATTTTCAAGAAAAGTGACATCGGCTGAGACAAAGAATTTACGCGAAGGTGGATGATAACATTTATACCCTTTTTGTGTGGAAGAGTATCCAATGAAAACACACTTAATAGCACGTGGATCAAGTTTACCCCGATTTTGAGAGTGAACATGGACAAAGACTACACTACCAAATATTCTAGGAGTAAGATTATTGGAGGGATTAAAATGTGGAAAGAATTTTGTAAGGATTTCCATTGGACTTTTGTAATCAAGAACCTTTGTAGGAAGTCTATTTATGAGGTGGGTTGCAGTTAAGACTGCCTCTCCCCAATATTGTTTTGGGACCTTTTTGTGAAATAGGAGAGCTCTAGTGATATCAAGGATATGGCCATTTTTTCGTTCAGCAACACCATTTTGTCGAGGTGTGCTAATACAGGAAGACTCGTGAATGATCCCTTGTTTTTGAAAAAATGGGGAGAGAAATTGATTAAAATAGTCCCTTGCATTATCAGAACGAAATCTTTTAATGCCCACATCGAATTGATTTTTGACCATGTTGTAGAAATTAGGGAAAATTGTGCTAACATCAGATTTGTTTTTCATAAGATATATCCATGTTATGCGGGTACAATCATCGATAAATGTCACAAATCATTTTGCACCAGAAATGTTTGGTGTCATAGAGGGCCCCCAGATGTCACTATGGATGAGAGTGAAAGGAACAAAAGTCTTTGTATTACTTATTGGAAAAGAAGCACGTTTGTGCTTAGCAAATTCACAATCATTACAATGAAATTGATGGGGAACAGACCCTTTGAATAATGACGGAAAGATAAACTTAAGGACACTAAATGATGGATGACCTAAACGACGATGATAAAGCCAAATTTTGTCTTTGTTGGAAATAACAGACTCGGAAAGGAATGATGTAGAAGAGGATTTCTCAATTTCTGTTCGTCCACCTTGTTCATCCAAGTAGTAAAGTCCATCTCTCTCACTAGCATGTCCAATCGTCCTCTTCGTGCCCTGCTCCTGAAACACACAATGAGAAGGAAAAAAGGACACACTGCAATTGGAATCTTTGGTGAGTTTTTGGATTGAAAGAAGATTAGTAAACAATTTAGGAACATGAAGGACATTTTTAAGGGTGATATATTGGTTGATATAAACATCCCCTTGACCTGCAATGGTGGTTACTGACCCATCGGCTATGGTAATTTTTTTATGGCCAGAACAAGGTGTATATGAGGTAAAGGATTTAGAGGAATATGTCATATGGTCTGTGGCTCCTGAGTCTATTATCCACATGTTTTTAGGAATGGCATCCGAGAAATTAGCAACACAAGAAGAGGGTGAAGTACCTGAAAAAACCAGAGAGCATGTACCTGCAGATGAACCGGCTGGTGCTTTGTCAAGGGATCCCAAAAATGCCTTCAACTTCTCAATGTCCTCCTTATTAAGCTCGGTTCCTGTGTTCAGTGAGGTTTCATCATTGCTGGCCAAATGTGCTTGTCCCCGCTCGCTTATCTGTTGATCAGTTGCATTCCTATTAGCCATTGGAGGTCGGCCATGGAGTTTCCAGCACTTTTCTCTTGTGTGGCGGTGTTTCTTGCAGTAGGTACAGAACATCGAGTCTTTATTGAGTGGCTTTATGGAATCGACCAGCGTGTTGGTTCCTTCAGGACGGTGTACTGGACGTTGCACTTTCATTCTTGTGGTTTTTGTTGTCATGGCTGAACCATTTTCAGTATGAGACTGAAGCATCACTTCTCTCTGTCCTTCCTCTGCACGGATGATAGCAATTGTCTCATTTAAGGATGGCAGATCCTCCTTTCCTAAAATCTGCACCCTTACCGCATCAAACTCTGCATTGAGACCTGCAAGAAAATCATAAATGCGCTCCTTTTCAACAAATCTTTTAAGGATTGCTGCATCATCACTACAACGCATTTGTATGCATTGGTAGTGATCCATTTCCTGCCATAATCCCTGCAAACGGCTAGAATACTCTGTGACTGAAAGCATTCCTTGCTGTGTTGCTGAAAGTTTCGTCTTAATTTCGAAAATTTGTGCTGCATCATGAACTTTGGAGTACGTTTGTTTGATGGCATCCCATATCTCCTTGGCAGTGTTGAGAAACATGCAAGTGTCACTGATTTCAGGGAGCATAGAGTTCCACAGCCATGACATAACCATGGAATCTTGTTCATCCCAAGCATCAAACTTCGGATCCCCTTCCTTAGGTCCCGTACCCAACAAGTGACTCAGTTTGCCTCTTCCCTTCAAAAACGTCCGAACCATTTGAGACCATTTCAAGTAATTCTTCCCATTCAATCGGTAGGCAGCCTGTATATTCTGCAAATCCCCTGTCGAAACTGCAGCAGAACTCTCTGAAACTTGATTGTCTGAGGCAGGGCTAGTTTCGGTTGAGGATGACATGATTGGGTGGAAGAGAAAGAGGAACTCACGAATTTGGAAGACTAAAAAAAATTTTCAGGAAAAAATAATCCTAAGGCTCTGATACCATGTCATAAATTAGGGTTGAAGAGAAAACTTTCTCACGTTTTTTCTTATTACTTAAATCAGAAAATACACATACTTATATAGTTGATACAAAGAAACCAAATCCCACAAAATCAGGAAAACAAAATCAGGAAACTACTCTAACTAAAAGTCTACAAATAACTCCTAAGATTTCCTACCGAATCTTCATAAAAAATACCCCTATTATCCCGGCTAATCATAACAAAAACAAATCAAGAAGCACAAAAATTCTCAATTATTACCTTTCTCATGACTTTTACTCTTAGACTGAAATGTATTTGCATGAGACAAAAAATATATCAACATTCAACATAATGAAAAGTTGAGAATACCAACACAATCAAAGTTTGAATGATTGTACATTATGTAAGGATAATGTGACCGACTTTCACAAAAGTTCCCAAGTCCTATTTTTGTTCTTATCGGAGGGAGCACAAGGGGTGGTGATGAAGATTTGTCAAAACCTAACAAATAAATAATGTTCTCTGGTTTAGCACATGTTCCTACCAACTGCCCCAGCAGCAATAACAACACCTATACCTGATAAGATTATACTTCTCTGTCTCAGTTTGAATTGAAAATTCAAAATGTCTTTACAAACGTAGTGTGAGAGTTTCATCAAACATTCATCCTTTAATCCTTCTGCCTCATTGTTTTTATCTTTATAAATTTTATTTTGTTTCTATAACTCTTTTAGTATCGTGTTTCTTATTGAGTTCAAACTTGAAAAAACCATCAAGTAGAGTCAACTATCCAATGTGTTTGAAAAGAACCTCATGCTTTGTTGTTTCATTTTCACTTAGCCATATATTCATCATATATAGAGCCAGAAAATAAAAAAAAAAAAAAAAGGAAGTTCAGTGGGCGATACAATTTGCTTCCCCTAAAAGCTAATTAAAGGATAAGACTGTGGCAAGTTCTAGTGGGCATTTCCTAGAAGTTCATATTAACGTTTCAAGATTCTTTTTTTCTTCTCTCATTCACTTATCTAGAAAGCATATATCAAGAAAGTTAACACTTTGCATACAATTACCTCTTATGAACCGTTTTGACTTCATTTATATTTATTTTCATATTAGTCATCCTCTTGTTTTTAGTCTTGGGTAATTTTCCTAATGCTATGATTGTAATTTGTATCAACTTAGAGTCCACTCATAGTGCTCCTTACTAGTTAGTCCTATCTTTTTTCATAGTCTGTCGGTGTAGATACATTGTCGAATCACATCAAATCTATGCTGTGCCATCTTCTCTTATGTTTTGTTATCTAATTTATTGTATTACTAAAAATAAAGGAGCAAAAACAAAAGAAAACAAAAAAACTTTTAAAACACTCACATAAGAGTCTCAAGCGCACAGAAACTCAGAAGACGTTGACGTGCAACAGAAGTAATGCACAAATCCATAACCGCATTACAAGCAGCCGTAGAAACTCTCCTGTTGGAGCTCCCCAAAGCCAAGACCAAACTCCTCACTGTTCCGCCATCCGAAGCGACTTGCTCGTTAACCTCCAATGACACCAGAGCCGCCACGCCGACAATCTCCGCTCCGCGAGACGCAACACCAGAAAACCTGCAATGCAAAAAAAAAAAAATAACGTTTTATCTATGAACACCAAACGTTTGACAAAATGTCGGAGAGAGAGTGGAGAGAGAAATACTTGAAGCGCAAAAGGGTTGGAAGAAGAGAGAGAATGGGAGAGATTGGTGGGTCTTGATTGAGTTTTAGAGAGAGAAGGAGTTTGTCCAAGCATTTCTTGATTAAAGGAAGGAGGGATTTTTTGGGGTGTATGTGGAATGTATGGAGGGATGATATTAAGATGCCGAAAATGGTGTTGAAGTTGGAGTTGGAATTTGGTTGGAGATGAGAGTTTTGTGAATCGAATCTTTCTGCTTTTCTTTTTCCGGTTTTTCTCGTACTTGGGTTTCCTTGCTTCGCCATTTCTGCTTTCTTTCCGATGTTCACCGGTAAATTAGTTTAGGCATTGCGCACCTCTTATTTGTCTCGTACACCCCACGTAAGCTTCGAGTAGTAATATGCTTACGTAAGAAAAGTGTTCTCATCACTGATCACAATTGATAGAGCACTGCCGCTTAGCCCAGGCAGGTCATAGCCCGGCCCCCAGAGGGTGGCCCTATGTGAGTCCCATCCGATGGTCCCATCCTTGTGAGGGGCCCAAGTTGCAGCCCGTTGGGGTTAAAAAAGCTTTCTAATTAATAGGGTCTTTCCTGTTGTTGGTCCTTTGTCGATAGTGCATATTTTGTGACGGGTAGATTTGGTTAGTTTTGGTGTTGAATGTCATCTGTTAGCATTATTGATTACATTAGCATTTACAAAAACAGAAAAAATTAGATGTTATGTCATATTATTAAAAATTATATTTATTCATATCACATTATCATTTATATTACATTTATAAAAAGTAAATTTTAAAAAACAACCTTTATAGAAACTCCTTTAAAAATACCAAGGATGCATAAAGATTAAGCACTAAGCATCAATAAAACAATGAACCCTATGACATAGAATTTTGTAGACATGGCTCACCCTCATTGTAATTTTTTTCATATTAAAGTCTTTTTTTATTTTTTTTAGTTTAATACTTTTTATAAAATTAAAATAATTATATGTGCATATATTAAATTTTTCCATGCATATATCAAAGTTCTCCCATCCCATCCATTACAGTCGTCTTAGACCCTCAATGGTTCAGTTTTATCGCTTACGGAACACTACAATATCACTTTTGAAACAAATAACATTTTAAAATTTCAATTAATCAAACACATAACTACTTTTGGGCACAATTGTATTTTTTTTCCCATGTCACAACTAATAGCAATTCTTTCAAGATATACAACATTACCAAGTGTTGGGGATCTTCTATCAAGCTAATGAAATGTTGACATGTGCCACCCTCACAAAATCAACATTGACATTTGAACATCATGATAGGAAGGACAATTGTCATTAAAAGTATATTGGTTGACAGCCAAAGCTAAGGAACTCCGACAACTCAAGTAGGAAAGTCAATCATCAAGCTCGATATAAAAAGAAACATGTCAAGATGAAGATCGAATCGATTATAACCGAATGATATCTCGTGTGACGTCAGGGGCAGCCAATCTAAAGGGCATACATGTCCAAGGGTCAGGGAAACCATTAATAAGTGAGCGTCTGTCCCATTGCTGGTGCATGAAGGAGACGCGCATGGGAATACACAGTTCCTGAAGAAAAAGACAAGAAAAAGGAATAATGTACGTTCCAATTGGACCTTTACTTATAAGAAAAATTAGAGGAAACTCTACGCTCAAAAAAGAATGTGATGTGTTACAAATCTTATGATTATCTTAACAATCATCATATTAGGGCAAGACAAATATAAATAGAACATCAAACCCAAAAAAGGGATCTTCTCTCTCTTTTGGCATTAGTCCTTTCCTTATTTACTTATTTTCCCTATTTCCAAAAATATCTCCACAATTGTTTGGCTTATTTGATCGTTGGAGTGTCTTCTACAAGGTAACCCCCAACGCCCCTACTCAGAAGAGTTTCTAGGATCACGCCAAAGAGTAGCAGATGTTGAACATGTATTCCTTAAGGAGTAAAAATGTAATATATTTTTAGAGACATTTTTATCAATAAAGAATTAATTTATTATTTATATACCAGATCTTGTCCTCTTTACATTCATATTTGTTGAATGTACGTTAAGCAAATAAAAGTCTAAGACTGTCGGTCTAAACCTTTAAGAATTTGGTATATGATGAATAGATTATGCAGAAGACACGATTCTTAAGGTGACGGTCTAAATCATAAGATCCACAATCAAGGGAATAAAGTTAGGCGCTTTATTCATGCCAAGATTGTTATGTTGTCTATATCCTTAACGGGATATAGTTTGTCTTGGCCATCGGAGGTGGACTCCATGAATAGAAACATTGGCACATTGTCATAGGTGACGATGTGTTGGATCAAGACATAAAGTTAATTGATTTGGATTAATAATTCTATCTCGGCAAATCGATTCACTTTAGACAATCATATGTATCGTATCTTAATCCTGAGATAAATAGTAGGACCGTTGTCTTGACTTGTGTCTTTTGATATACCAAAGGGTGATATCCACGTTTTAATAGTGGTACGCATGCCGGTACATTGGAGACACGACTCTTGATACCGTAGACCTGTTATTCATAGATATGGAATCCATAGCTCCTCTTTAGGAGTAGTTGATATCCTCTTATATGCGTTATCCTATAATTGAAAAACTAGAGCGCTCAACCATTTAGATACATTGGTGTAACCGAATGGCATACCGTCTTTGGATGGTAAGTTTTTCGATGGTGAGATAATGGAACGTATGAGAAAAATAATCGGGAAGGTAATACAGAACTTGTCCTTATGTCAATTATAGATAATCCTATGGGGATGCGATACATTATGATATGTCATAGAGACTTAGCTATACGGGCTTTGTAAATCTTTATAGTTTGAGAGTGCAACTCTGACTTTTAGTGGAGTAGCATTGGAGTTGATAATTATGAAATGTATATCTGAGATATTGGGTTTCATAATTATCAGGAGCCTGAACTATATAGGCCCATCAGGTCCCTCTTACTAGCTCATAAAAATCCTGTAATGATACGGTGTGCTTTTCCAATAATTGATGACTTGTGTCAAATTATCTAATTGGCTGAAAATTCGATAGGTTCAGATAATTCATATCTGTTTATTGGTTGAATTAATTTTGTGAAAGTTAATTCAAGATAAACTTGTTGAAATATCGAGATTAGATAATTCATGTCTATTTATCAGTTGGATTAATTTGAATAAATTAATTCAAGATAAACTTGTTGAATTATTAGAAATATTTATTTTCCTAAAGATTATCTAGATATGACTGTTTTAATTAGATAACTTCTCTATTGGGTTATTTGAATTAAAACTGAGGCTCTATCTCAAAAATCTCAGGTGGGAAATAAAGATTTGCAGGGATCATTTATCGAAAGTTCAGCAGGCCGATCTTTAAGTTCAGCCTGCCAATGGAGCAAGTTCGGTAGGCCGATCTGCCAGGTTAGCCTGCCGATCGAGCGATAAAAAGATCACGTGTTTTCACGAGGATTTTATTAAATATTAATCCTAATTTGATTCTAATTCAAATTTTTGAGCTTTTATCTCATAAGGACTGACTTCTGGGCCCAACCTCTATAAAAGAGGAGTGAGTCTCAAAAGGTATTAAGATCAGTTGAGAAATCAAGAGTGACACTCTGCCAGTGAGGCTCTAAAACTCCCCGGATAACTGTTGTTCACAAATCACGAACTATAACTCTGGGTTTTTCTCAATCGGTTAGAAGGAGAGTCACTGGGGAAAGGCTGAACGACGTGCACCCATACGCACTCTGATCGTGGATAAAGAATAGCAAAGAAGACCAATTGGTTGAGGCTCTTCTTGAACGTTATACTCTTCACGGATTACGGGAGCTTTTCTGCATTTACGAGGTTAGTAAGATTTGATTAATTTATGCATATAGTTTA
The DNA here is from genome assembly GCA_025403435.1 of Artocarpus heterophyllus. Classification (NCBI taxonomy): domain Eukaryota; kingdom Viridiplantae; phylum Streptophyta; class Magnoliopsida; order Rosales; family Moraceae; genus Artocarpus; species Artocarpus heterophyllus. The sequence goes on from CM046332.1 coordinate 1,142,897, forward strand.
TCAAACTTGTGTTTTGAAAAATACTATGATATAAAAAAATTTAAAATTTCGTTACGTATGATTTTTCCAACAGTAGAGCAGCTATAAGAAGATTGATATTTGAAAACTCAATCATTTAAAATAAAGCAGATCGATGTGGGTTCGATTTTATTTTCTCAATTATTTTTATTTTGAAACGTAAAGCAACTCGGTGAAGGCAAGAACCAAGGTTTGCTTTGTTTTTAGACATTTCATCAGTAGACATATTTTCAAATAACTTTGAAAATATAAGAAAAACAATTCTTAAAAACATTTAAGAATATCTTTTAACTAAATCAACTTTAAAATACGGCTACAAAAAAAGGGCATAGAAGATCCTACCTTGGTATTAGCAAACCAATATTGTTAGCTTTAAATCAGTGCTACCTCGATATATGCCTTAATAGGTTCAAAACCTCTAACACATATTAAAAATCAGAAACAATGCTCGAAGATAAATTATTATAATACCTTTATGCCAAATTAATTATTAATATCTCACATCAAATATTCAAATAATAATTACGCACTACTTTAGAAACATAAGGCAACTATGGCCAAAATACATAATAAAATGTACATTCTAGTCTAAAACAGTGTAAAACATTTTTGCTAAAAAATAACAAAAATTGAAAAAGAGGTTGAAAATGTCAAAATTACAAAATTTGAAAAATTCCCAGCCTGTCGGTATAGGACACTGGCTTGTTGGTTTGACTACGTAGGCGGCCTTCGCTAGAGCAACAAGCTTATCACCTAGGTGAATCTGACCTGTTGATCAGTTGGAATGTACAGATTCTATTTTTGAATCTCCTAAGCTCCTAGCTCTAAGCCTATTCTAACTGTTCACAAAGCATGAAAAATACATAAAAATCATAAAAACACAATTTAAAATCTTTTTCCCTAAATTTATGAACTTAAACCTAATGTTGTAGCACCCTCTTACAGACGTCACATATATCATTAAATTCATCCATTACATACTTTTATTCTAGGATAAACTATTTTATTAAAAGATAATTTGAAAACATAATTTGAAAAACATACCCAGAATCCATGCATACATTTTTTTTATACATCAATATTTAATATATTATTCATTTATAATCATTCTTTAAATAGTTTATCTCACTGAATAATAAATTCAGAAAAAAAACTCATAGTTCAAAATCTGCTTACACAGTTCGACAGGCCGAACTTGAGACTTTGGCAAGCCAAACTGGACTGGCATGCCGAAGATCATCCATCGGCAGGCCGCTTGAGGCTTTACAAAAATAGGGTTTTAAAATTAAAAAGATCGGCAGACCGATACTTAACAATCAACAGGCCATTTAAATTATTCGGCAATCCAACCAGTAATGATCGGCTGGCTGAACTGTTATAAAAATTTTATTTTGAAACTGGTCTTAAAGTTTCAAATGCGGAAGAAAATTGATAAAACTATAAAGTTAAAGTGTCATGGTTCAAATCTTAAAAGTCCGTCAAACAAACATACTCAAAATTATAAAACATAGTTCATAAGTTTTAAAACTTCTTTTCTTGGCGTCTTCCATTTTCAATCCATCTTGCATAGCCCACACGCCTTTCCTTGCCCTCCACCTAATCCATTACCTTCTTATCCTTATCTGCAACATGATATAAAATTGAATAAGCTCATGCTTAGTAAGTACATTTATATCTCACATTTTAAAACATTATATGAACATCATCATAATAGTGCACTAAGCACATTTTCATAAGAACATATCTTTCATTACATTGTCCATATTAAAACTTAATTCATTTTGTTTTAAGGGCCCGAGTGTTGCACCATAAACATCATCGTAGGCGCACCGTCCTGAAAGGAGAATGGTAGCTAATCCTAAACCAAACATGACATCATAACATATCATAACATAACATTGGTGTGCAATACTTATTTAGGTGATAAATATACATACATATATAAACTTTCATGCTTTGAAATAAGTCATCATCATACATGCATAACTTTTGAACATAAAAATCTTTCATAAGTAATATTTAAATAAAATCATCATAAAATCATCATAGATATCATCATGAACATTATTTCAAACCTTTATAACATATCATGTTGTAGGTGAGAATGTACTTACCTTTTTAGCTTACTTAATCTTAATTTGTAGGTGACGACGCCGCGGTCTCGATGTACTCACTTCATATTGTGTTCATGTCATACATTCATTAAAAATGGCAATTAACATATATTTTTAACAATATCACACAACATAACATCCATTACCTTATAACATCACTCATACATTTATCTCTAGAAACATAAATTTATAATACATTTCATTAACCATAAAACATTAGAATAAAACTATCAACACAAAATGCATTCTGACCTCTATGAATTCATAGCTTAATATCTAAACATTCACACACAATTTGAGCACCACACTTGGTAGGGACAAAGTTAATACATAAACATATTACCATGATTTTTCATAGTCATAAAAATTTCATTAGACATCTAAAACAAGTCACAATTTTATGACACAAAATCTACCAGCAATACAAAATAGTGAGTAACTCTATACTCAGGCTCGTTTATCACATTATCAAGACTGTAGAAAAATCCATGAAAATTAACATATATAATAGACACATAAAACTATGACATATCCAAAAATCACCATTAAATAAATTTCATACAATCCAAAACGTGTGTTTGAATTCAAAGACAAAACAACCGTAAACAATTCAGGCAGTGAGTTATATGCAATCATCATATTCCAATAATTAAAATAAAATTATTATGACCCTAAAATTCATATGACAACTTATTAACATAAAATTACAATGCGACAAAAATTCTTGTCACCAAATAAAATTATTTAATCATACAACAACTGCATAAAAATAACAGTCCATCAATTCATCGATAAAATAGTCCCCTGACCTAGTCTTAATGAAGATTCCATATCACATAAGATATTCATCAAATCATCACCAAACTTTTCAGTCCATAACTTAACATATACATGAACATATTTGCCAAATTTTGAAAAAATCAAAGCACTTTTGCCCCTTGAACAAAAATCATGTTTTTGTATAACATAACTAATCAACAACAATTCATTATGAGGTGCAGAGCATGAACATTTAATATCTTAGCCTACACAACACCAAATGGCACGAAATTAGGAGCAACATCACTTAACATATAAATGAAAATCATATTAAAGATTAAGAGCAAACAAAGATTTGTAGTCAAAGTTATGGGGGTCGAAACATAGAGAAAATACAACGTTACCGATCAGCAGTAATTGGCAGTGAGTGGCAGAGGAAAGAAAATTCATATCTTAGTATAGAAAATTCCAATCGAGGTGAAATTTTGAGGGTTAGCACATAACACATACATGAATAACATATTAAAAATTCAGAGCAAAACGAAATTTGTAGAGAAAGATATGGCAGTCGCATTACAGAGTGTTCAAAATTTCAAGATTGCTGAGAGAGTCTCTTACCTCAAAACAATATTCTTCAATTCTTCCTTGAATTTCTCCCAATGAAAATTCAATATTTCTATTAAGTATTTGCACGGAAAATAGAGGAGAGAGAGAAAAGAAATCATGTAGAGAAAGAGAGAGAAAAGAAAAATGTCTGAGAGAAACTTGAGTGTGTGAATTTCACGTGAATGAGAAAAAAAATGAGTTAAGATGTCTGTACTATAATTTCAGAAATCCTTTGATTAAAATTAGGCAATTACACGTGAAAGTGGAGGAGATTAAGGAAAGTCAAAAATTTTGTTTACCACTTACCATATCTCAACTCTTCAAAAATAGAAAATCATATCAAATCATCCAATCAACTAAAAAGTCAACCATTTCATTTCCTAAAATGAGGAAATTAATCCAAAAATATGTCAATCAATCAACAATCATTATCCAATCACATCCAATCATCATCGTCACAATTTTAGGAGATTTTTGCTGACTGCTCGTCAGTTGTCATCGGCCTGCCGATGTCTCACTTTGGCTTGCCAAATTCATGAAGTTTGGCCTGTTGATGATATTCCATCAGCCAGCCGATCCTTGAGGGGCATTTCGGCCTGCCGAACTTCCCTACACACAAAAGCTTAACAAAACATTAATTATAGCAAAAAATATCATATAGCATACAACGTAATTGACATGAACATTTTGAGCATATCGATTCCACGTGTATGTCACCTGTCATCACACTTAAAAATAAAATGGTTAGCATCATTGTATCATATATCATAACACATATCGATAAAGAAATTCTTAACGTCATCACTAATTTCACATATTTCGTTACATGAAAATCAGCAGGTGTTACAAATGCATTCTCAATTCGAGAATAAATCCTGAAATTTTGTAAATTTTAACATGCAACCGTAAACCAAAATATATAGATCATTAACAACAAACTTCATGCATAGATTTTTAACAAACCCTGCAATCCTATCACATAATTACCAATAGGGTGTTTGGCATGGTGGTTAGAACAATTGGTTAGAACTATAAACACTGTAGCATATAAGAGCTTTACACTATAGCAACTTTTTTGCTTTAATTGTAGTATGGGAGAGCTTTACACTGTTTTTAACTGAAAAGTTAGTTAGAACCAACTAATGCCAAACAGGCTATAAATATACATATTTCACCTTAAAACAAACATAAATGCTCACACAACTCATGAAACCAGATTATATTAAGAAAATAAAACCCTAATCATTAATTAGGATTAAGAGAGAGAGAGAGAGAGAGAGAGAGAGAGAGAGACGATTTTAGGTTCCCACCTCAAAATCCTTAAGAAAATGATGTCTAGGCTTGGATAATCATTGAGCTTCTTTTTTTTTTTTTTTGACAAAGTCTAAGAGCAAAGAAAGTATGATTTTTCTTGAGTTTTAAAGGATTGCAATAGCTAGAAATTTGTTTTTAGCAAATAGAGTAAATAGAGATAGGGAAAGAGCGAAAGAAGTAGAGAAAGAGGGGAAAAGATGAGGTCAAATAGTGCTTAGGGATTCTCACTTGAATTAGAAGGGGGAGAATAAGTAATGGAAGTTTTATAAATAAGAGAAAAAGCAATAGTATAAGGGTAATTTAACAAATGTGTTTAAAACTAATATTTTAAACATATGAGACCACAATTTTTAAATGATTTAAAGATTGAAATTGTGCAAATGAAATTTAAAATATACACTAATAACATTTAATTAAGTTTGACACATTAATTTAATTAAATTAACATAATTAATATTTGTTTAAAATTCACTAGCACTACTGTTAATAGTAGCTCAGCTTCTATATACCATCAATAGGTAAAATCAACATTGTACTTTACTGGCAAACAAATAATTATAAGGTTATTTAAATAGGATGTTTGGGAAGTGAGTTGAACTCAGAGTTTGAAATGAAAATACTGTAGCATATGAGATTTATTATGTGACATATTTTTTGCTTTACACTATAGCATGTAAGAACTTTACATTATTTTAGTTGAAATTGATGAGTTTAAACTGATTTCTTCAAACACCTTAAAAATTTAAAAATTACGAAGATATTGTTAAAAACTTCCTTAATATGAGTTCAATTTAAATAAAAAGGAGAAGTTGACTAACTAGCCAAACGATATAGGGAAACTTCCTTGCATTTATTGTCTAAATTTTTAAGTAATACTTACGCTTTATTTTTATTTTGTGATTTTAGGTATTTTAATATTGAAGAATAAAATGAGGGAGAAAATGAAGATTGTTAGAGTTAAAAATATTAAGCATTCAATTTAGAGTAAAATGAAAGTTACGGATTACAAATCGAAGTTGAAACGGGCAAAAAATAGCGAAAACACTGAAAAAATTCCAATCCCACGCTCTAGCCAAGCTTCCACCAACTACAGCCTAGTTTGGTGAGTCGACAGCCTCAGGCCAGGCCCAGCGCACACCCATGCAGCCTATCCATGCACCCCATGGGCGCCAGAGTTGATTTTTATTTTCTATTTATTTGTGTTTTTTTTATCTTAATGCCTCTAATTACTTGATGACCAATTAGTTGATTATGCATTTAGGATTAGTACTTGGGAAAGGAGGATTCTAAATATGTGTTTAGGAAATACAACCTAGAAAATTATATAGTTTAGAGACTTATAATTTTCTTTGTAGTTAATTATAGAATGTGCTTAATGAACCCTTAGTAATTGATTTTGAATAGGGATATTGGAATTAAATTGCTTTGGATATTCTTCAACTGAGTACTTGGGAGAGGAAAAATTGAGATACAATATTGTTCTATGCCAATAAATTGGGTTAATTAATTTTTCATAAGTCTAGGCAATTACTAGTTGCAATGGAGACTTGGTGAAATAGTTCCTCTAGTTTTGTTATCTTTTTATATTTATTTTAGTTTCTAGTTTTAGTTTTCATTTTTGTTTATTTTATTTTAATTTTCTTTTATTCTAATTTTTTTAGTTTTTTATTTCTTTTTAATCGATTATCTAAATAATTCTAGGATCTAATTTAATTTCGGTAATTGCTACAATTAAGCACAATCCTTGTGGGAACGACAATTGATAAGTGCATAATTCATCATATTTATCATCATTTTTCCTTGCATTTATTGTCTAAGTTTTTGAGTAATACTTACATTTTATTTTGTGATTTTAGGTATTTTAATATTAAAAAATAAAAAAGGACAAAAAAGAATACTTTTTGTATTAAAAAATAAAGCATTTAATTTAGAGTCCAACAGAAGTCTAGATTGCAAGTTGGAGTTGAAACGGGCAAATAAGTCAAAAACAACGAAAAAATTTTGTCCCCGCACTGCAGCCCAGTTTGGTGAGTTAACAGCCTCATGTCGTGCCCAATGTGCGCCTGCGCAGCCTATTCGCATGCCCCACGTAGCTTAGAGGTTCCCCATCCATGCCCATTGTGCACCTGCGCAACACCAAACATGCCACACGCTAGCTTGCTGCCAACACGTCACGCGCACCCCTACACTCTCAGCCATGGCTGTTATAGGCTGCCCTAGCGCCCAACACGCAACTGTGTGGCCCACACCTTCAAATGCGTTTTTGAAGATTTTTGGCCCCAAAAACTCATTTTTACTATTTAGAAACCCTGCTAGGATATAAGAATCATTATGGAATTCTAAGCCAACATTTTTGGCCTCAAAAGCTCAGAAAAACACAGTAATGAAAGGGATAAAGGAAGGAGAAAAAGGAGGAGATCCAAAGGGCTTACTACTTAAGGAGTCTTGAAGATCTTCACAACCTCCTCTTCCAGTTTATCTGTGTGATTTGTAATGTTGTTAATTTTTGTGTTTTTGTTGTCAATTTTAATTATGTTTAGCTAAGTTATTTGTGGTTAAACATGAATTCAAAGCCTTAGACGTGTTTATATAGTTGATTATATGGATTATTCTCAGAATTTCTTGTTAAAATTGCTTATGTTTTACCACGTTTATTATTCATAGCTGATTTTTATGGTGTTATTTAGGTGTGCAACTAAGTAAAACCTGAAAATTGCTTAAAGCTAGGTATGAAATCTTGATCCGTAATTGGCCTAAATTTTTAACCAAAAGTAGCATATTGTAACACACAGTTGTGGTAAGGCTTTTGTGTGATTGTGATATGAAACATAACATAGGTTGAATGAACCCAGCTTCTTTGTGTTAGTTGCCTCGATCAACCTATCTTGCTCAACATAAACCTTCCATTAGACTGTACTTAGTGAGCTTTCTCTTGGGTTGTTTGATGGAAAGGGGTTTAATAAAGTGTTTGCCTTATTAAATCTAAACTGTAAGAATGGATCAGGGTAGTAGAGTTTCTCTCTATCTACGATTATTACTTTCAATAGAAAATTTAGGAATAATTTTAAGATTGACTGCATAAACATTGCGTAACAGTGGAGAATAAACCTATACCCCATTTTATTATTATTGTTTTTAATCCTTGAATTTAGCATTCTGTTTATTAATTTTGCTTTGTTAAGTTTAACTTTTGTTGATTAAGTTAAAAACATCAAAACCCCTCCTTGTAATTATAAAAAAATATAAAAAGGAAAATTTTGATAACAAATTAATTAAATTCAATCCTCTATGAGATTGACCCTTGCTTGCAGTTTTACTCAATAATTGCAACATTAAAAGCCCAACAAGGTTTTATCTTTTGACAGATCCTTCAGGATCCTATGATATCAATAACCCTAAACTTTAAAATGATATTGGTTTTATCTTTTGTTTTGATTATTAAATATAAATTGGTAACTTCTTGCGGTAAACAATTGATGAGTGAGTATTTTACTCACAAATTAAATACTTCTAGAGCTTAAATGTTTGTGAAAAGCCTCAAGTTGTGTTATTTTGATATTGTTGGTGTTATTTGTAGGAGAATAATAATATGGAGCATTATCAGAGGTTTGGCATAAAAAAATAAAGTTAGCAGCAATTTCAAGGTGGAACTAGGCCCACTGTGTGCCTACACAGTGTAGCGCACTGGCTACACACGTCAAGAGGCCCAGTAGGCAACTCACGCGGCCACACAGGTCTACAAGCGCAGGCATGCATGCATTGTGTATAGCAGGCAGCCTAATCTGAGGAGTTCGCACGGCCCCTTGCATGGCATGCACGCCTACAAGCAGCCTTACAGTGTGGCCCAAGCTCCTCCTGCATGCTGATTGGCTTTTTCAGGGCTGATCTTGCCCCAATCTTAATCCAACGGTCGGGAATGACATTGAATGAAGCCCTAAACCTTTTAAACCCTAATCGAAAAGGAAGGCCACTATTTTCTTAGAGGGGATACAACTTCCAAAGGGGATTTTGGAGCTCATTCCAAGGAAGAGATGGGGAAAAAAGAAATATATATATTTCTCTTATTTTTAGTTTTGGATTTTAATTCTAGTTTTAGACAGGTTTTATTTTCAATAAATCATCGTGGGAGAAGCATTTAGAGATCAAGAAGTCTGAGAGGAGAAAAAAGTTGAAGGGCTTGGTGATAGTAACGATTCCAATTTGGGTTTTTTTTCATTCTTATTACTTTTTTTTTTTTTTACTTTTATGATTTGTGAATGTTGAACTATAGATGTTAGTTTGTTTAATTTTAGTTCTGGAATAGTTGTTTTTCTAGAGCCTTGATTTTACTGGATTATAAAGTGTTAATTTATTTTAAGTGATTTTTTCTGGTTTATTTATATTGTCTCATTCTTAATACTTCATTTTATTTGGCTAATGAAATTAGATGTTTTTAGTATGTGGGTTTTGATGCTTTAGAGAGTGAAATTCTATGCATAGACTATGGAAAACGCAACGTATCAAATGACATGTCAATTTTTTTATAACCTACAATTAAAGAGACAACTTCTCTCACTAGCCACCTTATAAGCTAATTAACCACAAACAAATTTGAATTAACATGTTCTAACACAAGTAATAAAGACTTACATAAGGTATAACTTTTTAGTTTTTTTTTTTTCTTTTTAAGATTACATAAGGTATAACTTATTCACCAAATTTTCTGCGAAGGGCATAATTCAAAAGCTTAGGAAACCCTTCTCCTTGAGGCTTTCAACAGTGTCCCTCAGACTCACTTCCAAAGGGGTGAAATTAATTCCCAAACTTGTTGCTTTCTCCTTTGAGATTTGGAAGGCTGGCATGGGAGTTTTGTCATCTTCACATCTGTTTATCCAACAGTGAGACAAACTCAAAGTGTTGTTATATGATTGTTAAACAAATCTTAAAGATATATAAATATTCAAGCCAAAATAGTAAAAAATGCCAATCCAATTTAAAACTTCTCTTGCCAAATATGGAACCACAAGTTGGCTAATTTTTTTTTTATTACTCAAAAATGCTGACTTACTTTTCAGTAATGCTTAAAGTGGGAAAGAGCTGTCTTAAAATGTTAAAGAGACTCAGAAACGTGCAATACATGTCCAACTAAACAATATCTTCCACTAGCTGAATCAACTTCAAATGCTTGAATATGTGCATTTGCAACATCTCTAACATCAACATAGAAGAGGATTTCAACTTGCAAGGTTTGATCTGCATCAAGGAAAAAAAGAAAGAAAGAAAGAAAGAAAGAAATTACACATAATAGATCTGAAAATTATTATAACACGAGCCATTTTCCGAAGTAGTGGAAAAACATATAACGAAAACCTACTTGCCTAAATAAATCAAGTTTATACTTCTAGAAAATCAAAGAAATTGCAGGAAGCAAAGGAAATTGAACTTCACTCTATCTTTGGAGTTTTGGACGCTTAGAATAACAGTTTACTAAACTAATTTATGGCCTGTTTGAGAACATAGCTCGAACCTTAAACACTATAACTATTAAAATTCTATTAAAAAAAAAACATTGTACAAAATCAATTCTAATTATTTTTTTAAATTCACAAAAAAGTTTTTTTTTTTTTATTAATTCAAACTAAGTTTCAAAACAAGTTTTTAAATATAGTTATGCTAAAGGGCTAATAGTTTAGTTACTTGAAAATACCAAATAGCAGATGGGTCCTAACCTAGATGCCTTTTTTTTTTTTCCTGATGCTAGTTAAGTTTCCACAACCCCCCGCCCCCCTCCCAAAAAAAAAAAAAAAAGTTGGGTTCTTTATGTGTTGAACTTCTTTGGTCATGATTGATAATAGAAAGGACTCGTTTTTGAAGATGTACCCTTTATTTGATTTAGAATCACCTCCGCCCCAAAATTAAGAGTTTTCTGTAACAAAGGGCTAATCACAATTCCTAGATTTAATACAACTAAGTCAATCCCATTTTCTTTTGCAAATTTCCAAGCAGCCTCCTCAGCTAATGTCTTTGAAACAACATACGAAAACCAAACCTGTAAGCAAGAAGATTGATGCAAATTGTTATACTTCTCCTTGTAGTTATATAAGAATGAAACGCTTGAAATATGCATCTACACACACCTATGACTTGTCACAGTGAACCGGATCAGAAAACCATGTCTCGTCAACAATGACATCCGGCGTTAAAGGCTTTCCGGTGAAGAAAACCGTAGCCGTGGAAGACGTTAAAACAACCTTCTTCAGAGAAGGAGACTTTGTACAGGACCTCAGAACATTTAGAGCCTGTTTGGTTCGAGTATTTGAATA